>VWPU01001826.1:0-50246 GCA_013398955.1 Callaeas wilsoni | reverse complement strand
GCCAGCCTGGCTTTGTCCCTTTCTCCCTTCCAGGCTGGTTTAAAGCTCTTCCAATGAGCCCCGCCAGTTCCTGTGCTAGAACTCTTTTTTCTTTCCGAGATTGGTGAACGCCCAATGATAAACACAAAATTAACTGAGGAGTAAGACTGCTGCCAACGTGCAAAAGCAAGAAGCTGTATCAAAGTCAAAGAAAGAAGACCTGATAGTTAAATGCAACTCTAGGGATCAACAAAGAGCATGGAAGTCTAATTTGTCATCGATATTCCCAGACATCTTTATGGTGTCATATACAAGCTTAAAAGGGAAGCTAATGATATTGTAAACCAAATATGTGATGTGTTGACAGAGAAGAAGTTTTTGGATTTGCAAAATATTGGTAGAGCGATCTTTGATCTGTGAGACTGTTTACAGGAAATGGCTCCCAGTTAAACAAGCCCAATACCAACTTCCTGCATTCAAATCTAAGAAGATTTGTTAGGCTGGCTTCAACTTAAACAGAGAAGAAATGGACACAGGTTCTTTATCAAGCCTGAGAGCTTAATGCTTGACTTTGTCCCGCCCCTTGGAATGATGTGCTTAAAATTCCATGCATTTGTCTGTACAAGAGGACCATCAAATCATAGGTTTCATTGTCGAATGTTGACATTCAGCTTAGATGACAATTATTACAGCAGATGACAAGCTTTGTTATAACTAATAAAACACCAGGTGTCCTATCATCAGGAATCAGAGAGTGCTAAATGAATGAGTCTTTAAGGCTAAGATAAATAAAACAACTCAACTGAATAAGCTATTTTCCAAATTCTTATTTTATAAAATACAAATGTTTTGCCTTCTAGGACATAAAAGCACTGTGCTGGGAATAAAATAGGTATCTCTATTTATATATGTGTGTGGATAGATAGATAGATAGATAGATAGATAGATAGATAGATAGATAGACAGAATGAAGTTTTTACTGGAAACAGTGAAAACCATTAAAAATATAAGTTATTACAACAAATGCTAGTAGATCTAACATGACTCACTTTTCTTGGGGTTTAGCATTAATGACGATTACTGCCCGACGGTCAGTAAGCTCTTGCTTACTTAGTTCTTCCAAAGACAAAAATTTCCTTCCATGTTTTATCTACAAGAAAATTAGCATAAAATATAAGGTGTTCTGTTCAGTTAAAGATGCAGAGAAAAAATATATTTAAAAGATACCTAAACAGTAATTTAAAATTCCTAATCTTAAACCAAAGACTGTGTAAGAACTTATAAAGCCATTCAAAATATCTGAAATTTTCTTCTTAATTTGCATTTTAGTCATCAATTTTTCTTAGAAAAGATTATTTATAAATATTTTAGCTTGTAGTTATTAGTTTGAAACATTCCAAACAGTTCCACAATAAGGAAATGTTCCTGCCTCTGAAGGCTTTACAACACAGGATGGAATTTTCAAAAGCAACCAAGTGGTTTAGGAGCAGGTATTTCACTGATTGTCAGTAAGACTAGTATTTCTAATTCATCTGGGTATTTTGAAAAGTCCTTCTCAGATTTAAATTGAGCACAGCTCTAACAAGTGATACTGGAGTCAGTCTTCATATACAAACACTTCTTTTGTGAGAGAAAGGGTCATGACCGAGGTGAAAATATGAACTCTTTGCTTCCTCATGTAAAAATAAACAAACAAAAAGTCCATAGGTCATTCAATGTCAAGTTAGCATTAAGTATACTGCAGGGAAAGAGATCAGAAGAACTAAAGTTTGAGAAAGGATCTGGAAAGGAACTAGTCTGAACAGCTCAGATAGGACTGGAAGATCACAACCAGGGACTACTATGAAGATGATTTCATCCATTAAGAAAGATAATCAAAAGAGATCTGTATACCAGCTGGGAAATTTCAGGAGATGAAAATAAAGTATTTTCTGCAGCCAGATTCTGGCTTTTGCTACAG
Source organism: Callaeas wilsoni (assembly GCA_013398955.1). Classification (NCBI taxonomy): domain Eukaryota; kingdom Metazoa; phylum Chordata; class Aves; order Passeriformes; family Callaeidae; genus Callaeas; species Callaeas wilsoni. The sequence continues at coordinate 48,307 of VWPU01001826.1, read as the reverse complement.
TACTCTTCTTAAATTAAGAGGAAAATTTTACTCATTCTAAATAGAGTAATTTGTTTAGAATAGCTTACCTGACCACAATCATAGAATCCATTAGTAATGATATTACTTGATGATAAATATCCCATCCGGCTGTACTTTTGGGAAAGATTGTTATCAAGAAGCTTTTCCAGAGCAGCTTCACTAAACTTATTTTTACGCTTTGTTGACAGATTAATTTCTTCTAGGATGTCTAAAGCACTGATAAATAAAATACAAAGGCTAATTCATCATTAAATACTAATTAAATGTTATTACACAGCTCAGAGTTAGTTTTCAGCATTACCAAGGCCAAGATAGATTCACTTCCAAGTGTTGATCCTGTGCCCTCTGGGCCAGTAAGGAGTCGCTGTGCTGCACAGAATTCCTTCTCTAGGGAAAGAAAACACTGTGCAGCACTCAAAAGCAAAAGCAACTCCTTTAAGTAGTTAAATGCTGCCTAAAGAAATGCAGACAGGATGCCACAACCTTTTATCTAGATAGATGTTATGCACCACAGAGAACTTGGGAGAAAAAAAGATGTAAAAGGAATAATGATCAGAGCCAATCATATTATACAGTCCGGGCAACCTCTCTCCCCATCTCTCTCTCCCCCTCTCTCTCTTTTCAGTGGCAATGCAATTTGCAGATTCAGTTGTGCACTATGCAGTGCATGATCCCTTCTGGTCTAGAAGAAGTCTCCTCCTTCATGTTACTGTGTTTGAGGGAGTACAGCTGGCAGATATTTGCTAAACATGAACGAGCATGGAAACACAAGGAGTTGTATCAACACCACCAGAATGGCAGGATTTTTGCAGCATGGAGATAGAAGCAAATAATAATGTGGAGACATGGGAGGACAGGAATTAATTTCCTGAGCTGTTTCTGGTGCTGAAACCCACAATCTGACAACTTCTGACCTGAAAAACTTAGGAAAAGCTCACTAAGAAAATAAAGGAAACCAAATCAGGAGAACATTGCATACTGCAGTTTTGAGACTGTTTAGGAATGAAAAGAAAAACAGGAAAAAAGGGTGATATCTTCATATGTGTGTGTGAGTGTACATATTCAAATTTCTATCTGTGTGTGACTATGCACACATGCAGATATTCTTCACGCCCTAAGGAATCAATTTTATAATACACTATATATATATATTTCTGGGAACTACACAGGAAGCCTCAGCTGTGGACATCTACAATGTAGACTTCTGAAGAGATGAATTCGTATAAATTCCAGAGAACAAGTTTTTCAGGCACAGCAAATGACAACCTTCTCTTACAGAAGAGAGCAGTGGGAGAAGATAGTGGGAGAGCGGTTCAGGCTGTATGTCTACAGCATATTGCAGATAATCAGCAAGGGGACAATTTTAAAGGAGAAAAAGAATAAAGAAAGGCTAATGTGTACAGCAGGGTCTAAATCAAATGACATTACAGGCACAATGGCACATTACCTTCATATGGAGGAAAGATAAACCAAAACCAGACAAATAAAACAGCTGCACCAAAAATTCCATGAAGAGATGAAAACCAAAATGATGCCAGGAATCAAACAGAAATGGAAACACTGACACTTCCAACATAATAGAAAAAGTAAGGGACAAACCCAAAAGATGCACAGGCAAAGTGAGACACAACTATTCAGGGACTGAAACAAAAAGAAATGTTTCATATGCTACAAGTCAGAGAGGAAAATGTAGGTCTATTACTCAGTGTGGGAAGAAAACTCATAACAGATGGCACAGAAAAGACTTGAAGTGTCTGATGCCTTTTTTGCTTCAGTTTTCATAGAAAGGTTTCAAGCAGATGCCTGGCAGTAATATTAACAAAGAGGTAGAAACAGTAGTCTTAACATGTCTAGAACAAGTTTGAGGAGACAAGGTCAGCAGTCCCTGAGGACACTTACCTCATATACTCTATGAATTTAGAAAAGCAACATCGGAACTATTTATAATTGTATTGGAAAATTCTAGGCTAGATGCCTGGAGAGTGGAGAAGGGCAAAGGTACTATCTAGCTCTGAAAAAACTAAGAACAAGGAAATTATAATAGAGATCATTCAGCCAAATTTCAGTGTCCAAAGAACACCATATCAATTTATTAAACAATCAGTTGGCAAGCAACAAGAGATGAGAAATAGCCATTACGTATTTGTCAAGAATCAATCATGTAAAGTCAATCTAATCTTTGCTACAATAGGGTAATTGACTTAACATATAGGCAGAAGAAGCAGATGTGAGATATGAGCTGAATTTGAGATATGTTTTGACTTTTATAAGTCTTTTCACTTATTCCTACTTGGATACTCATGAGCAAGTCAGGAAAATATGATCTACATGAAAATAACATGAAGTAGTGCCTGACTAGTTGAAAAACTATGGTTAATGTATTATTATCAACAAAATGCTGTCAAACTCGAAGGACACATAAATTAGAGTCCTACTTCAATAGTGTCACAAAAAGGGATTAAATAAGAATGGTGTCATATGCAAAATACAGAAAATAATTACTGAGCTTTATTTGATGGTGGTACGACCTCACTTGAAGTACCTCATCCAGGCTGGGAGATAGTACTTCAAATAGTACATAAATATATTAGAGAAATTCAGAGATGTGTGATGAAATGATACAAACAGACCTGTCTAACATTTTTACTTTGTCATGAAAAGGAAACAGAGAGGGACATAGAAATGAGAAAATTCAGTGAGTTAAACTCAAATTGCTATAAGAAGTGGTTATTCAATCTCACTGAAAGCAGGACAACATGATTTATTTTAAGGAATATTAAAACTGAGAAACCCATTCTAAGTGTAAGGATATTCCAGCACTGGAACAGGTCACCTCAGAAAGTTGTGAAACTCCCTCAGGATCAGTATTTACCCAAGCCAAAATATGCCAGTGTACCTTATTCAGTCTTACACTAGGATAGATGGATAATATCACCTTTGAGGTGCCTTCCTGATCTGAATTTCTCTGTGAGAGTCTCAGAAATTCTGTCATAGGTGGATTTAAAGTATCTGTGCAGTCATCAGAGAAGTGCCCAGCAGAGGGAGCAGGGCAATTACATATATTTTAATTTAACAGTAACTAAAAGAGTCGCCCTGTCTGAGGAGTCCTGTGTCATAATTCTGATAACCTAAACCAGCCTTTGTAATTCAGATATTAATAGATGGAACTGGGAGTTCCTAAGGAAGAATTTGTTTTTCCTAAGAAAACAGAGCCACTTGTACGTGACACTTCAGCACACCTGCAGTTAACCAGAGCTTGTAAATCAAATCTAGCCTGTGTGTAATAAGTACAATTTACGGTATATTAAACTTAGTCTGAAATTTTTATTTCAGTTCCAAATGTATGGGCCACTGTAGTCCATAATATTGACTGACATAAGTTATCTTCAATATAGAACCTAATTCAGTCACAGAAACAATAAATGTTTTATAATTCTAGACAGTTCCCTCTACATGCTTATATTTTATCAGAAGATTCTCTTCCTAGAAATCAATACCATTTCATCTGTAACGTCTGTGGTGAAAAAGTAGTTTCAGCTTATCAGAAAGCTTTGTTATTCTGCTATATGTAAAGGCTAACTTGAGTTCTCCCACCAAAAATTTTCCTCTGACTTTTGATAATATTTCTACTCACCCTAGCCTGCACAGTTCAACAGCAGTTAGTTCATCACTTGCACAGACCATAACAGCCCAACAGGCATTTCTTCTGACTTCTTCATTCTTAGAATGCAGCAATTCAATGAGTGGTCCCAGCCCGCCTGCATTTCTCAACTATTAAAAAAGTGAAGACATTGCCACTTACATCTTTCATCTATCCCAGCAAGAACAGCCTGTGAAATTCACCTCCTGAAACATTCAAGCTTTGTAGACAAGCTACACTGGGCTGGAAAAAAGGCCATTTATGGGGATTCTGTGTTTCTGTGAATTCTGCATAGGCTGGAGCTTCAGAGTGGCACAAGGCAAACATCCCTTCTGGCTCTGTCGTGCTTTTCAGTTATTAGGCTGCGGTGTGGAACCCAAAGAGACTATGCAACCCAAGACTGCCACAGAGAGTTACACAGCTTTTTCTGTGTTCTGGTGCCTCCTAGCAACTAATTTACATCACAATACATTTGAATTTGTATTGTATGTATGACAATCTTATTAACATCCTATTCTCTTGTGTGCTACAGTATCTTTCCTATACATGCTGGAGGAAATATTGTTCATTTGGATTTTTGAAGAGAAAGACATTTTAAGGACACTGAAAGAGGTAGATTAATTATCTATGCCCCTTATTCATGTCCTAATTAACAGCCTTGACCCATGAGAAAACCCCAGCTTATGATTTATGAATGCACATAGCATCATTCTTATTTATGAGAAGAAAATACTATGACCAATTCATAAACAGCAAAGAGTTCAACTTGCTGGATGCCACCGATCAAAGGATTAATTATATTTTGAGTTTTGTCTGAAATACATTTACTCCATGCACATCCAGTATCTCATTAATCAAGGTCAGACACTGCCGTTCAGGCCTTGAAAGTGGGCAACAGAACACTGAGGGAGAGTAAAGAGGACTGAACTTCTCATCTTCAAAGTTCAGCCGACAGTTGCAGCTGAAAGAAACCTTGATGTTTAATGCTCCTAAATATACAGATCAAGATACAGCCCTGGTTAAAGCTCATTGAAGCCACTAAAAAGCTGCAAAGCATTAATTTGGTGCAAGCAAATGCAGTTGTAAAATTCAAGTTAAAGAAAACCCTTTCCAAAATCTCCTTAAAAACTGAGCTAAATTCAGCAGAACAAGTATCACAAAAATGAAAAATAAGTAACTACCTAGAAAGCTCAGGACTTCTACGTCAGACACAACAGATTCCTGGCTAATATAACTCCCACCTCAGATCTAGAAACCTTATCAATAACCACAACCTCAAAGAGTAGTTTTACCTCAGCTCGTGCACCAGCATCACAACCAAAGGCAGCCACAGCAAACGCTGCTTTGCTCTGCACTTGGCTGTTGGTTGAGCGCAGTGGCCCTGCAAGGGCACTCATGATACCGTGGCTCTGGATCCTGACGCGGGATTGCTCTTGCAGGGACAGATTTGTTAGCACTGCAATGGCATTAACAATGGCTCCATCTCTCTGGGTATTCAAGGTGTTCATTAATGGCTCAATTCCTTCAGCCTCAGCAACAACACTAGCAAAATGAAGGAGAGGAAAAAATATTTGTTATTTTAGACCATTTCTCTTCTTAGTATGCTGTTTTTACCAACTAAACTAATATTACAATTTGAGATTTACATATAGACATATGTACGCATCTGTACATATATATATGCATGTGCATGGTTTCTATATGAGTCACAGTGAGAAGTTCAAGAGGTACAACTTCGGCATACAAACCAAATCACAAACTACTGGATTCTTTAACTTACAAGGACATGGATTCTTTCTGAGGTGTTGAACAAGTCAATTAAATCCCGAATCTTTTCAAAGGTGCAGAATTTCTGTATCTTTAGTTCCAGGCAAATGCTTCTGCAGCCTCTTGCCACCTCTCCCCATAAACATTCTTGCACTACTTCTAACGAGGATTATAGTGAACAAAGTATCCAGATCAACTGGTCTAACAACAGCAGATCCAGTCTACATATTCCCTCTGTTACCACATGATGTTGCATCCATGGCTGAAGGGTGCTTCCCCTCAGCAGTGCAGGAACAAATGCTGGTGCGGCCAAGTTCTAAGATAGACATGCAAAATAATCTATTTCCAAATAACATTGGGGAAGATTGTTGGGATTTTTTCTAAGGATAATCTCATAGATTTAGGTTAGAGAACAGTCAAGGAAAAAAAACAGCTGAAGAAGCATTATTAATGAAATAGCAACTTTGGGCAGGAGACAGCAAGAAGGTGCAAGTAGTTGCACTATTAGAGGATATATAATTCTACTTTAGGCTCATCTGTTTGCTAAACAAAAGTTGGCAATATTGTTAGCAATGGGAATGCACAGATGGTTAGTTGAATTTTCATTGCAACTGCTTTTTATACCCTCTATTAGTACACGTTGTGTACATCAAAACCATAAAAAACTCTTCAAAAAAGGAGTATACACTTTTTATAAGTTTTGCTAAATTTCTGTGAACACAGTAATGAAAGAGATCGGTATGTGAAAACCTTTTACTTTAACAGTGCCTTACCAAAATCTGACTAATACTTTGATAACTTTTTACAGTTACAAAATAAATGAAGCTTAGAAGTATCACATACAAAAGAAATCGTTATACTACCAAAGACTGTTGGCATTGATAACAAACAAAAAAACCCATGAGGAATGCTGACAGTCACACTTTTATGCAAACAGGACAGAAAGTAGAACACATGCCAATGTGTGCCATTAATAATAAAATAATTACTAAAATAATCCCGTTACATGGGCAGCACGATTTAGGTCTTACTGTGAACTGATCTTAGTGCAAGTATCTCCACATGGTCAGAGAGAGGGGTACAGATGCTCCTGAGCATACCTGGAATGAACCAGCAGAGCATAATGGGGTTTGTTACTCTCATCTCTGCCTCAGGTGCCAGGTAGTGGCAGCTCACAAGTAGTGTTGGAGCATGGATCTAACAATATCTGGCAGGCAGGCAATAGTTACTTGTTTGGAAAACCACAGAAAAAACATCAATCCAGGGACTGAAGGTGGATAGGATTATTAGCTTGGGTGCAGCATTAAGATACAGGTCAGTTTGGTGTTGCCTAATTAATCCTGCTAGAGCACCAGTAGCTTTAACACAAGCACTTTGGTCTCTATTCAGAAGTAAATCCCATGTTTTCAGATGTCCAACATTGCACCCCTCTGTCTTCCTTCAAGTAGCTGGACTTCCCTTTGTGTGTCCTCCTTCCCCTTTCCTACTCGGCCAGATGAAGAAGAGCTGAAAGTGTTTTATTTGGTAGGTGGCTTTTTTTCGTGTGGTTGTTTTGGGTTTTTTACTTAGGTAAGGCCACTCTACTTCTTTGGTTAATACTGTCTTATTTTGCACATGAAAATTTTATCCAAATTTTCAGCTTCAGGACTGTTGTAGCTCTATCCAGGCTGCTGCATATGAAGAAATTCTGGACATGCTGATTGCACATGTAAGAACGAGCTACACACCACATGTATCACAGGCTTGCTGGAAAACATCACATTAACAGCACGTGTAACAATGCCATGAGGTACCTGCTAGCACGGCTTGGTCAGACTCACTGTACACACACAGCCACACACAGTGAGGTGTGTCCATCAGCTATCAGATTTACTGCATTATGCAGTGCATACACACACTTTACCCAGGAGGGAAAAAGACCAAAAATAAAATCAAGCAGTTTCTCCTCTACAATGGATACACAGAAATTCCAGGATTTACGGGACAGATTCACTACTCATAAAATGCATCACTGCATCTCAGAGGTGTAGTATACCCAATATTTCTGCAGTAAGTACAGGACTTACTATTCCTATACTACACCCAAGAATACATAGGAGCTCCTAGTAAATATATATAGTCCCTAACAGACTGGCTACAGAATGATACACAGCACTGAATGACGTAGCCAATCACATTATAAGCAGATTTACTATAATTTCCATAAAACCAGCAAGTACACAAGCACTTAACAAAAGAGCAAGGTGACGGCTCCTCATGTGTTCAGAGCTGACCTCAGCAAGGTACAGAGCACAGCCAATTTTCTCAAGTGCCACTCAACTTCAAAAAGGTTGAGAACCACTGATTTAGAAGATCATACATATTTATTTCTATCCTGCATTCTACTTCTGCGCAGACTCATTTCGAATCACAGTTTCACGCATATAGTGTAATCAAGTCGCACAACTGAGCACAAGGCTAAAAGAATTTGTTTGAAGTGACAATGGCAGGTAACAAGAGTTGAAGGTAGCCAATACCTTTGAGAACAACTCTTTAAGGGGGCATGAACATCTGAGGCCTGTGCCGTGTCCTGGTAACAGAGATGCCCACAGAAGAAGGAGGAATGGGGAACCCATAGTTCAGTTCACTCCTACCTCAGGGGCCTCTGGAGAACACAGAAATAGCACTGTCACCCTGGGCCACAGAACACGACCTCAGAAGGGAGCTGAGAGAATGAACATGTTTAAGCTTAAGGTGCTGAAATACCACAACACTAAGTATGGAGGTCCTTGCTCTCTTCTGTCTTGGGCAGACATGCACTGTGTAATTTTTTATTATGAGGCAACAAAAGTCAAAGAACGATTTTACCAGCTCTGTCTTTGCTTAATGCAGATCAGCACTAGACTCTCCCTGCCTCCAGAATATTCTCCTTCAGACACATCCTACTGAGACTGTGCAATTTATCAGTGCTTCCACTACAGAACTATATCCTCAAGGAAGAAGTGAGCTTTGGTTTAGCTGAAAAAAGTATACACTTTTTGATGTGGAAAAAGAGTAAATTAAATAAATCCACAAGTTTTTTCCTCCATGTCGTGTATATATTCGAAATACATGCTTTCCTAAACAAGGACAAAAAAGGTTAGGGAAAAGGAAAGAAGACAACAACAAGAGAAGAAAAAATAAAGGACATTGCATTTGCTGCATCACCTTTTTTTCCTCAAAAGTGGAAGCTGCCTATCTGAACTACAAATAGGAAGAAAAAACAGACAAGACAGGTATAGGAATTGCAGAGCTTAAATTAAAGTTAAAATAATTCAAATGTTATGAATTATAAGCACATATTATGATCCTTAGAACGCCTAACCTAACAGGGTTAGGCATTTACCTTAATCAAGGTATACGCAGTTCAGGTACCCTAAGGACCTTAAGCATGCTCTTCAGTGAAACAGTAAAATTCTGATTACAATTGGATTCAAATTACTGTATTCAAGAATAGCTAAAACATTTTTTTCAGCTGTCAAAATTTTGGGAAGACAAATATTACAAGGTCATATAATAAATATTTGTTAATTTTAAATATATATAGTAATATTAAGACATTTTCTTGAAAATTCTCTAAAAGATAATTCAAGACTCAAAGAATAAATGCTGAGAGACTGAGAAAAACAAACACTTTCTTTACTGCTTTTACTGCAAAAATAAATTAAAAGTTGACAATAAAATCATTACCAAAAACTCCACAATACAAACTTTTTTTTAACAGACACTTTGGAGATGTGTATGAATGTCACTGAAGTGGGTATTTTGTTGCTTTTGTTGTCTGAGGTATAACAGGAAAGCTCAGATATTAGGAGTTTGTTGTGAAAACAATCAGCAGTAAAAATTTGATGAAAATCCTGTCAGGTTTTTTTACTTTATTTTATTTTTAGTACTATAAGCACTCTGCGGCAAGAACCATCTCTTTGTTGGCATCACAGGAGCATAAAAGCTCTGGTCTGTGACCAAGCCTTCTAGCCATGGCAAGAAAAACAATGGATTATTTACTCAGAGCATCGGGAATGGTCCAGCTAGCTTCTCCTCCTGAAGAGAAAGTCTAGCCTAAGGGAGAAAGCAACTAAGAGTGTTCAAAGAGCTGCCAGAAAACACTGAGACTGCCCCTCAAACCCGCAACCTAAACAACCTCCCAGGGAGCAGAGCTAGAGGAGAAGAGCAGTGGTACAGCTTGACACCACTGTTTACTCAGGATTGTACTAAATTTACACTAGTGAGATTGACACTTCATAAAAATGGTAAAGTATGTTTGGTTTTGTTTCTTCTACCATGACTGAACATAAACTGGTTTATATTCAATTATACTTTTATTCACTTCTATGCTGTTTACTCCCCCGCTCCTGATGGAGGATTTAACACAATTTCTGCTCAGAAAAAATTCAAATTTTTCCTCCTCACTGGACTTCATTTTTTTCAAATGTGTTTCCAACTGCATGTTTAATTTCTGTGCAAAATTACTGTGATTGTGTGTGAGGTGCTTAGCTAGCCATTTATGCCTGTGCATATCTCATTTTCATACATAATTGCATGTAAATTATGCATAAGAATTATGCATCTAATTACACACATTTTTTAAAATCAACTCTATCTGTGTTAAATCGCATGACTTCTTTTTCACACAAGACATTTTTGATCCAGCTTTCTTATGCAATTTCTGGCTGAGAAAGAATATCATAACCAGAAGTTTGAAAAAACCTCAAGAAATAGCTTCCTTTTTATTCCTTAAATGTATTAGTATTCTTCATTAGCCTTGTTATGCCATCAGAATAATCACGTCCAATAAATGTCTTCTGCACTTACCAAAAATTTCACTTTGTGATTTAATTATTTTCAAAAGCAATTGACTGCTGTAAATAGTCACTCGTATTTTATTTAAAGGCTAATATTACTTCCGTTTTCTTCACTATACAAGGGAAATTAATGTCAGTATGTTTATTCAGAGCAAGGGAATCTAGCACAAGAGACTCTGATCTACAATCTGGGGGCCCTTTGTGCGCCAATAAAAATATTGATGATATCAACAAACCATATTAATTTTTCATTTCAGGAACTGAAGCCTCTATTCCTATTTTCTAATGACAAGTATCTTGTTAAAACTGCAACAAAACCAAAACTCAATAAACCTCACAGTCTGGACGCAATAAAACCTTAAACTGTCTGGGTTAGCAGAGACTGTAATACCTGAGTCTCATTTAGCAATTCACAGAGATCTTCTAATGTCTATCATTGAAGTCATCTGACAAAGTCACACAGATCTCTGTTCTAAAACTGTAGTATACCTAATTTAAAATACTACAGGAACATTGGTAGTGAACTATCTGTTCATGATGCCTGAGACTTTCAGTTATAATAATATTTGCAACCTCTGTAAATAATTTCTGGTATTTCCACTATTAGGTGGAAAGCTTAAAATTCAACAACAGATACCTTTTTGTTCCTGAAAGATCCTGTGTACCTTCAGCCAGGAGAAGCTCAAGAAAACAACACAATCCCCTTCTCTCTTTTTTCTGACCCAAGAAGTAATGCATGCAAAAATGAGCAACTAGGCACAAATATTCAGAGTCTGGAATCCATACTGTTACGAAAGCAAAGTAAGAGGGAACATGCGTGTGTTGTCAGAGCAGCCTTCCCGGAGGTGGAACAAAAGAAAAAGCCAAATCAGGGTCCTCACAATTCCTCTGAACACAGAGAGCGAGAGACCGTGGTTCTTCTTCATCTTTGGAAGCAGAAGCTGAGGAAGGATAAAAGAGCTGTGCCAAGTCAGTCTCTACACACAGTACGTTGGATTTTGAACTTGAGCTTTCACTTCTGGATGACTCTTTTCTGGACAACTGTGAACATATCTCAAATGGCAGCAGTCTGTTTTGCCTCACTATAAGCTCAAGGTCTTAGGATGATTAAGAGTGCAGAAATTTATGCTTTTAGCTTTCTCTCTGTAAATTACATCTCTAAGAAAATACACATATACTACTATGTTATGATAAAATTACTAAGGTTGTATGTCAAAATGTTAAGGTTACTTGTGAAAGCTTATTTTTACCAGATGACAGTCCAAGTGGACAACATGCCGTAGTCACTGCACAGGTTAAATTCACAGCAGGGCAGAATTAAGTTTGCATGGTTAGTCATAACCTTGAAATTTCCTTACAGACACTTCAAATAAACAACTTCGCACTATAGTCAAGTAAGTTAAAACATGCACTTAAATAATTTAATTTAGAAATCTACTACAAAGAAAATGTGCATTCAAAAGCATCAGTACATTTATCTGAAACAGTTACTTATACATAAAATAACCCTTGCCACTTTTAATTCATAAAAAGCATAATTTATCTCAGTGCATATCAACGAATGACACTGCAAGGATACACACTCAAGAGTAATCACGGTACTTGTGCCACTACACAAAAGAAAGTTTTCTCTCCTAGGCTTAAGAGTCCCCATCCGGGAAGAAAAAGTTTTCACTTGATCCCACAGAAATCTATCATGGGAAGTTACAGGTGACAACACACGTGTTCTGAGTGAAATTCCAACAAACAACAGCTAAGACAAACAGGGATCATACTGCAAGGCTCTGAAATAGGGGTGTACAAACAGGCCAAGAGATTCTGCTGTACCTACGAGGAGTAAAATTTCTATGTAGCCCCATGTCCGTGGGTTGTGTATCAGTCATCTGATGTGATGTTAAAGCCTACTTCTTAGTGGGAACCCATTTCTGAGTGACATCCCAGACATAGGACTTAATTCAGCTTTTCTGCCAAGGAAGAAATTTGCTATAAAACATTTTGCAGTTTTCAATGGAAGTCAAGATGTAACTTGCAAGGAAAAGCTTGTGAGCTCTTAGGTAGTGGGTAATGACTTTGTTGTCTTTCTTTTTATTTATAAAGTACATCCCACAATATGGATATACAGTAAAATAACGGAAAAAGAGGAACCTGCTCGTGGCCTGAGATAACTATTTTACAGTGTGGATGCTAATACAAAAAAGTAACAGCACGACCCACAAAACTCAAAAAAATCCCTTTACCTTTCAGCACATTAGCTCAAAAATACAATTCTGTCACTAGGGGTCAGTATTAAAACATATTACATCTACACAATACTGCCAGCAGCATTCTATTGTTGATTTCCTCCTTCAGAAAAACAAACTTATGTCATAAAGAACTATTAAATCACAAAAAAGACAAAACCTACAGTGGATCATCACCTTTTAATGCTCTTAAATGTAGCTCTCATTCAAGAAATTTGTGTTCCTGTTCTCATAAATTAACACATATATTCATGCAAATGTATTACCTTACATAATATTGACACTTTAATATTTATGTGAATTAGGTTCCATCTATAGTCTTGAAAGAGAAAAGATATTAGTAAGTTTTCCATTTTCTAATAGAGAAGATTATATTACTACCTAATTATAGTAATCACCACTTCCGAATAATAACAAAATTTGGAAATGTAAGAAAAACTGGATGTTCTTCTAATTTATTCCTTGACAGCAATATTCGTCTTATAAACAATAAAAAAATCTGTTGTGTACTGAAAATCTCAGTTGCAAAACGTGAGACACTCTCACTACAGGTGAAACAGATTGAGGATGTATTTTGAGTCATTAGATCAGTGTATGAATTTCAGTTTGGAATAATAGATGTAACACCCACTAAAGTCAAGGGAATAACTCACTTTTTCCTCACTAGTCACTGTCCATGACCAATGAGTTCCCAGCCTCTCCTCCTGTGCCTAACTACTCTCAAATCTTGACAATCTTGATACATTTGAGAAAGCATACATTCAGATGTTGCATTAATGCCAGGAACTGCCTATATGGAGATAACCTTTACAAATTTAAATAGGTTCTCTGATTTCTGTGAAGGATTTAAGAATTAGAAAATTAAATAACATAAAGCTTGCTGACTTTGTAATTTTTGGGATGATACTTTACTATCTTGAATCCAGATATAATACAGAATTTTGTCACATGACACTTACTATAAACCCCAGGAAAAATATTCTGTCATAAGTCTGTCACGTGGCACAACTTCCTGCAGTCCTTGGTACAGATGAAGAAAAAACATCCTTTTCCTTCTTCCCGCTAACCCTAGACCAAATTCTAACTGAATGCTATAAATTTTGCACTTAAAATAAACAATTTAGGACAAATATTATTGAGGCTGTTAATTAGTTTTCATGTCCAGTACAAAGTTCTAAATTCCAGAGCATATGTTTTTCTTTAGTGGCAAATCCATTAGGTGCCCAGAATTCAGACATTGTCAGATTTATGAAGGCAGCTATTAGAAATGGCATTTGTGCTACGACAATACTGAAGGAAAGAGCTGGTCAATTTAATGTCTGACTAACTGGTATACTCGAGACCTTATTTCTATGTGCTACTTCTAATATCATATTTATATTCAACATGATTATCTTATCCTAAATACATGAAAAGCGAAAATAATCGATTATACTTTAAACAAGAAAAAATAGGCAGAGGCTGAGGTAAGCCATTTGTTCCAGGATTAGATGTGTGGCACAGAATCACTTATTTTCCTGCCCAACAGATGACGCTGCTGTTTCTTTGTTCGTGTGTAATTGTTCCGTTGGTGCATCACGTCCATTACTGAAGTGACTGCGCCCATGCTGCCCGATGCATGGACACAGCAAAACCAGAAAGCTTCAGAGATTCTTTAAATGGCATTCTGCTGCCCAAATAACTGTATATGGTTTTCAATAAAGGAGGTTATTGCTCTGGACTTAAAAATGTGATAGGAAAGACGGATGCAAATACCCAACTGAATGTAATTCTCTTTTTTCCCAGAAGCAGACCACAGAAACAAATTCTGACATATATATATCAAGGATGACCTCGGAGCTATGCACACATAGTAACATAACATTAAAATAAGCACATGGAATTTTAAACTGCAATGTACTTTGCAATTTTATTTTTACTTAGCCTAATTATTAACAAGTTTACAGATTTATCATCAATATTGAGCAGCATTAAAACTCTGTCCTTATGGTAAAATTCATATAAAAGCATATTCTGGGGGTGTCAGTCTGTAAACTAATGAGGCATTTGACTACTGTATTTTTTCTATGTGCTATAGAAGTGTGACACAATATCAGCTCTGCAGCAAAAACTTAAATGCTGGAATATTTTAGAAGTTATTTATATTAATTGCTATGTGTACTTGTAGAGATCCTATTGAAAATCCACATTCTCCAGTAAACCTGAAAACTCAAACCACTTCTATGGGATTCATGTCCTCTTCTGCTCTAGATTTTTGGCCAAAATACTATGGAAAGCAGAGTAATTCATTAATTTCTTTATTTTTTTCAAATCGTGGTTGCTTGAGGACTTGTGTCAAACAACAAGCTGGTCCCTGTCCCGTTCATCGTGAACAGGTGTTCTAATTACCAAACCTCCACCATATTTGACACCTTTATTAGCTATCTCAGTTGAGAAACAAAGGATTGATTGGGTAGGGGTATAGAACTAGCCTTTCATTGCTGTGGGGAAGCACCTAAAGGTCAAGGTTAATATACATTAGTGGAAGGTAGTATTGCCCATTGCCTATGCTGCTCTTGCACTATTAATCAATGGAAGACTTTATCGGCTACCTATGGTGGGAGTTTTAATTACAGAATTGCTTTAAATTGTATTTTTTTCCATATTACATGAAAAGCTGGCAGCGCTTTTTGGTATTCCTAACAAGAACAACAAATCTCCAGCAAAATTAGCAACGTCTTGTACTCATTTTATATCCTCAAATATATACTGTACCAAATAAAAGGGCAAGGTACACATCCTTCAGTCAATATAATATAGAAAAATGCTCATGAAATGAAATACAGCAGAATGCATGCATATGAGTTCAACAAGGTTGAATATTTGACTGGCCAGTAAAAAGTGAAAGCACTTACAGCAAATAGTCTTCCCCATCACTGGATGGGATCTTGTTCTTGCCACACAAGGTCCACCTGGTGCTGCTACTACCTTTCTGATTTTATATTCTTGGAGGGTTTATAACAAGAATCTAATACATAACTGATAAAAGGGCACTAGTCTCATCAATTTCATTTGAGATCAGAATATTGTCAACATAATCACACAGCGAAGTTACATTATTATACAAGTGCATCAGCACCTTCATTATTTATACACTTATTTTCAGTGGTCTACAGGACATACAAATGAAACATTCTAGTATGAAATATGATTATGGTAACTCAATCTGGAATGAATTTTCTCCAAACTATTTTTTTTTCCTATTATGTGAATGTAAAATAAATATGGGCCTGATAGTCAGTCAGTGAGCTGGAACTATACCAATTTGTATCAGCTAAGGGTTCAACACTATATATTCATTTATAGATCCTAGTCACACTCAGACCCTTCTATGACTTATTAATGGTTTTGATTTAGAAATGAAGCTTTGAAGTAATTATATAGTCACATGGAATTCATCCAATATACATATTTAATGTAAATTATTACTTCCTGATTTTCACAGAAGACCTCTGATTAGATTATCTGGTGCTTCCATATTGTACTTGAAGCTGGATTGCAAAGAGAGGGAAGTATATGTAAGCCACCTTTACAATTTCCTGACTCTGCCCAGCAAGAAACAAATACGGACTTCATTATAACGCAGAGGAACAGAGACAGCTATTTCCCTGCCTGAGGTCTCAGAGAATTGTTCCAGCAGTTGAGCTAAACAATGTCCTGACTATCTCCTTAGCAAAAGAAATGGAATGAGTTGGCATAAGCTGCTATACCAACTCAAAACTCTCCAGAGATCCCCTTTTCACAATGTGAAACCTCAAAGGGCTGCACTACGAAAACCAGCTGTAGTGGAGCTGAAAGTTTGACCTCTGGACTCCAGCACTGTGCTCGTTTTATGTGTGTGTGACTCCCACTGACACAAACTGAAGAGTCCAGCACATGAGGAGAGCAGAATATCAGACAAAAAAATGTACTATGTGAATCTGAGAACAGAGTATTATTCTCTTGTGTCAAATTATTGCTCCATCTGGTAACATTAAGTGAATACTAGTGACTATTAGAGCTCAATCAATAAATTGAAACAAATAAATGATTTTTTGAGTTATTTTACTTTTTCACTTCAAAGAATGCCAATGTGAATTGATTACAACTTCTTTAAGTATATTCCAGGAAATTTTTAAGGATTTTTTTTTTTGGTTTGTAAGTTACATGTGATTGCTTATATACATCACATTGCTCTGTTACTTTTCCCTGAGCAGGACTTTTAATAGAGTTGGGATAAAAGAACACTGCAGCTGACAGTAGAATTTAGTTGATACAATTGTTTTGGAACATACAGTGAGCTAACCATTGTTACCTTTTTTAGTAATTCTGGATTCTGAAGTTACACTTCTTTTCTTTCAGAGAATGCACTACAGGCATTCTCTATTACTTGGAAAACAATTTAAAAAAAAAGGAAGAGCAAAACAACGCCAATATTCAGGAGATCTCAAAGAATGGATTTAGATCAGTCAAAAAGGTTGTATAAACCAGCAAGTTTTAAAATTTATCAATGATTTTGGATTTAAAAAAAGAACTCCACATCAAATGCTTTAGATTATAAGGCATATTTTGCTCATATGTTCTCTTCAAAACATGATTTACATGTCTGCTTTCATTATATTTGCTTCGTACCTTTCCTTGATGAAGCAAATGTTAGTAGAGACAGCATAACTCTTGTAACACTGATGAGAACCAAGCTATTCCAGGTGACTCATAAGCACCAAAAAGTGCCTTATAGTCAAATTCAAACAGACCTGCCTTGTAGGATAAGGACAAGATGAGGCATTCTTTAAAAAATCAAAATATTATCACTTCAGATTAGTGTTTTAAATAATAATATAATTATTGCAGACTCACCTTGCATTTCTAGGACTGGCTGTTGTCAAATTAGTTAATGCTGTCACTGCAGCTTCTTTTACCTCTTCATTATCACTGCTTAGCAACTGTACTAGCTGGGGAATCCCTTTGAAAGAAATAATTGTATATATGAACCTTTAAATAAACCATGGCAGTCTGCAAAATTATAATATTCTCCTTATAAACAGAAAAAACACAAATTCACATTTCATCCTTTCCCACCTTACTTACCCTGGAGTCCAAGAACACGTTTACTGTCTATATTCTCACACATGGCAGAAATGGCTTGGGAAGCAGCAACTTTAACTTCATCACTGTTAGTTTCCAAAAGGCTTAGGAGAAATTTCTCAACCTCTTCCCAATGTAAGATTTTTCGGATTTCAGCTTTAAATGAGAGATAACAATAGCATTAATCTGCATTTGTTTTCCAAATCAGCGAAAGGACATGAATTTGATTTCATTTAGTTATTGGAAATATTTTGGTTAAAAAGGCACCAGCCATTAAGAAATGTGCACAAAGGACCTGAGCCAAATCCCATTATAGAACATTCTGGGTTGGAAGGGACCCACAAGGATCATCGAAGTCCACCTCCTGGATTAGGCTTCACTGAACTCTGAACCAAGCCCAAATAATGACTATTAAACACAGTATAAACATACATAGCCCAACAGAATGCAAAGTTTGTTCTCTGCAAGACTTTAAAACCACAAAATGCATACAGGCTTGATGGAAACAGCTTTTCCAATGCAACAGATCATACTTACTCATGATCGTGCTGAACTTCAGTTTATGCTAACAAAGTCCAAATGCATAAAATTGAAGAACATACCAGTAAATGTACAATTGAACTTGGTGAAATACCACTCAATGTATTAAAAAAGCCAAAAAAAGGCAAGGAGCATTACAAAGAAAATTTAAAATTCTACGTAGCTTGTAGTTTTTTGGATTTTGTAGTTTAGCACAGTGTTCACTGCTGACCTACACTGCACTGACAGGCAGCAGCTGCGGAAGGACAGAGATGCTCCTTCCTCTACACGAGTAACAGCACACAGCACCCACAAAGTATCTACAGACATCTGTATGTAGATACCAATAAACTGATAAACTCCCTCATCCCAAAACTGATGAGATCAGAAATGCAGGTGTTTCTTAGAAAGATCCCTGAAAGAAACTTTCTCATGCAGTAAGGCACTGGACAGCACAGAAGCTCTACAATGATGAAAGTCAATAGACATTTAACCATATGCATAACTTAAACCAAACTTATTACATGCTGGAAGTCATATCTACACAGTAGAATTTTTGAATGTATTAAAGAATTTCAGGAACTGAGAAGTCAGTGGGACTTCAAAATATTTAGAAATTTTACCAGTGCTTGCTACTGTTCTGAGGGATCACTCCCTTGCTTGGATTGTTGTCCTCTAAATTAAAAAAAAAACAAAAAAATCCAAATAAGTATTCTCTTAGATAAATCTGAATCTGTAGTGAATAAAAGTAAACAAATGTAAGTCTGTAAAGTCAATGAAAAGCAAGTTTGATCGAAAACGTAATTAGAGCAGAAATGACTCAAAGCACATAGATGAGACAATTTCTCCTCATCAGTTCAGTTTTAAACTTTTTTAAAATCCTCAGATACACAAATGAAACCACAAAACAAAGATGCAACAAATAAAAAAGAGAGGATTTTAAGTGTCAGCAGAACTTTGGCCACAACCTGGATGCATATCAGCCAGCTCTCAAGAGAAGGCCTTAATTGGGATGACAGACTATTTTGACAAGTTATCAAGTATGTCGCTGGCCTGTTGCTTGCTAAGGTAGTCCATAATCCCTAATAATGATCTCAAGAGGTTCTCCATGCCTCAGTAATTTGTTTATTGTACAGCAAGTTACTTATT
The DNA here is from genome assembly GCA_013398955.1 of Callaeas wilsoni. Classification (NCBI taxonomy): domain Eukaryota; kingdom Metazoa; phylum Chordata; class Aves; order Passeriformes; family Callaeidae; genus Callaeas; species Callaeas wilsoni. The sequence goes on along the minus strand of VWPU01001826.1, from coordinate 29,048 downwards.
TGTTTACAATTTTCTTAAAAATTATTATTGCTTTTAAAAGCAGCTATGATGATGGGTAAGCATTTATTTTAAAGATAATTTATGCCTATATGAAATAATAATATGAATAATTAATGTGGATGAGTGAAAATAGTAATTTAAAATACTTTAAACAGAAAAATAATTTTATAATAATATGGAAAAACAGATCTTGAATTTGAACTTATGATACAGAGTATGCACATATATTTAGGCAGCTAGCTCAATGAAAATTATTAATATTTCAATATCCAGGTGCCAATTCTATTTAACAGATGAACATTTTCTGCTGATCCTCTCTCTGTATGTATGAGTTATTTCCTTTGTGTCCTTTACTACAGACTAGAAAGAATGCACAACTGAAAAGCATCATTTATACTGAAGTACTTCATATGTCAGTGCCAACACCATTTTTACAGTGATTAATTTCTTGACCCCTAAGTAATTTGAATACATTGATTTAACATGAAGGAAAATCAAGCACACACAACTAAAAGAGTTTGGAGTATCAACGGTTCTGTCCAGATTTTCATGCACTGATCCCATGGTGAGACAACCTTTATTTTCCAATATATTTTCCTATTTCCCCTTCTTAGCCCAAAATCATTATCTGAGTTCTACTGATTACTAATCAGGTCACTGTCACCACCTTTTGGAATTATTTATATCAATTTCAAATGAAAAAAAGTTAATGTTAAATAGTATCATGACCTCCCACTGATCTTGAGTTGAGATAACCCAGATAAACAAAGATGTGTATTATGAAATGCATATGTTAATCAGGCTACAGAGCATGTTTAGTGTGCTTCCCTTTGAGCATGAGATGCATTGAGATACACAGAAAGAACGAGGAGAGCTTCAAACCAGAAGTTTGGCAGAGCATGATCATCACTTTCTCCATACACACTCCACAGCATTTTGTTGTTGCTGGTGTGTCTGGCATTGCCAGGGGAAAATCAGGCCCTCCTTAATCAACAGCCCAGATAATCCCCTCACAGATATTCAATAATTTATAGCATTAGATTATATTTAGCATTCTGAAATGACTACATTATTTGGTGTGCAAGGCAGGAATCACAGCATAATTCACCACTGTAATTCTGAGCATACAAAACAAAATCATCAATAAATTAATATATTAAATTCAAAATTATGTTACAGAACAAAAAAAAAATTCAGGGGCAAAGACATAATGATTATGTATAGAAATATGATCCATTTTAATGTACTTAAACAGAGCAGCATCCTAAAGATGCTATTTAAAGTTGAATATCATGTTTATACCATGTAATTTATTCAGATACTGAGAATAACTCTTAAGGGATAAATATATCTTATAACAACAACACTACATTACAGGAGTCCCTTTCCAAAGGGTTGAAAGGGACATAAAACAAAACTGCTTGCTATGATCACATCTATCAGGGAAAAAAAACCAATCCAAAACTAAATTCCATCTGTCAACAATAATAATTTCAAAACCAGATACTGCTGTATACTCAGCTGCCAGGATTAAAAAACCAGCTAGATACATGTTCTGTCATAGCAGAAGTCGGTTTTTCATTCCAGTGAAAAGCAGTATTTTTTTCCCAAGTATACAGGAAATGTTGGTAAATTGCAACCATGATTATCAAACCTAAAGAATGTGGGTATGGCTATAGCAAATTTAATGAAAAGTCATTACAGAACTAAGAGCTGTGTTGTATTATACTGGATTCACATCAAGGCAAGTACTAGTATAGTACACATTAGTGTTGCATTTTGGATAGGCTGCTTAGTGTGCTTACAACTAGAATCCAATCAAACAAACAAAACTTGAAAATATTTCTGTTTTCTTTTTGCACTTGGGCTATTTCTTATAATGGCCTTTTCTTTCCACCGCAAGGCTGACTTTAGACCAGTATCTCTATGCAGCTGAAAAATTCAGTGCTTTTGGGGGCTACATTGAGCAGCAAGTTTACTGGACTGTGTTTTCCACTGCACCAGGACAACAAGTTTCCTTTTGTCTAACTGGCTGTCACCAAAATTCTACAGCTTGAAAGCAAATATTTTAAATCTTCTTTTGATGTATTTTCCCAGCTTGCTGCATCCATACTGACTGTCACAGGCTGAAGAAGAGAGCAAACCTTTATAATGAAACCTCATTGACTCCATTTGTAAAGAAGCATGACAAGAAGATGCATCTTCACTGACGGTAACATCCCATGATATAAGATCATAGGCAGTACTGTAATATATTATGTGTGGTTCTTGCAACCGTGCTTTAAAAATGTGCTCAGACATGCTTCTACTAACAGCTGCTAAAATATTAGGCCACAAAAACTGAAAAAAAAGTGTGAAAGAAGAAAAGAAGGCTATGCTTATTTGAAAATAAATATGATAAAGGAGTAAGATGCAGTAGAAAGCAGTAGGAGCAAATATAAATCTGCTTAGCATACAACTTACAAGCATGTCACAGGACTATAAAAATGATACTGACAGTCCTAAGTAGCATAATAAAATAACAACACAGGAAAATATACAAAGAAAATACTGACATAAGAAGGTCCCTTCCTATCTTTGATACCTGAACATTAATGAAAACAATTTTCAGTGACTTGCCAAGCTTCCAACAGATAATGACAAAAGCACAGAAAAACCCACAGAATATTAGGATGCTCTTTCTGTGTATCATTTTCAATCCAAATAATTACAAATATTCGGGATATCAAACTAAGCAAGGTGAGAAAAGAATTGGAAAGATAGCATGGGGAGAGATGAAAGGAGGTCTGAAATATGGCAGAAAGGAGAGATTATTTTATCCATGTATTAAATTAGATGACATATTTTTAAAAACACATAAATTAAAGTCGCAATTCAACCACAAGGTGCCAGAAATATAAATGATATATTTAAATTCTACTGTCATAAAAATCCCTTGACAAAGTAAAATCTTCTATAGTCAGAAGTATGTTATTAGTTACATTGCATTTTGTTACACAACACTACTTGGCACATGTTGCAACTCAGTAGCCAATGTATGGAAGGAATTTCAAATGTAGTTTGATTAAAAGAGCGTCCTTGTGGGCATAAATGATGAGCATGTTCTGCCTAATTCAGAATTCCTCAGTGAATTAAAGAAAAGTATATAAAAAAGAACTATAGGATGAATAATTATAAAAAGATTACAATGAAACTATTTAACTCCCCTGGGAATATTAATCTGCAAGCCATTTAAAAGGTTTCCTTTCATGCTTCTGTTAAAGGAATTTGTATTTGAAATTGCCTGACATTTAGACGAGCAGTTGAATGCAAAAGGAAGTCAGTTTGCAATGAAGTCTTAAAAGATAGAGGCAGAAATAGTGCCAGCAAAGGTGGCTTAAGATGGCAGTCAGCTGGCATCACTAAACAAAAGACAAGGATCATATTTTCAGAGCTCCATTTTCCTTTGAGGACAGCATTTTACAAGAATATATTATACTTTGAAATAAATTGAGGCAAACCGTTAACATATTCATATATATATATATATATCTATATATATATATATATCTATCTATCTCTAATCTCCTAGCATCCAATTGCTGCTCTGATTGGCAAGACTAATCATTGTAATTAATTCTTGCCAGTGTTTTCCTCAGCACAAGTACTACTCTCAACCAGAGAAGATGGCCTCATTCTGGATAAAAATTTACTTCATAAACAATTTCATGTCCATGGATTATTGAAAAGTCACATACAGTCATAAGCTGCCTTGGTAACTGCCTTTGCTGCATTCTTCTGAATATCAGGAACAGTAGAGGCTTCTAAAAATGAAAGTAGTTTTTTAAGGCCTCCTGTCAGCTGAATCAGTTGCAGAGTATGCACATCTTCAAGGCAATTTCCCAACACAGCAAGAGTTTCGACATGTAGATCACTGAGTTCCTAATTAAAAAAAAAAAAAAAAAAAGCCAAAAGAACCAAACAACCTTGAAATCAGGACTAAAATATCTTAGGCTTCTAAATTTGTAGGATAATTGTTGTAACTTTCTTTTGGACGGTTTATTCATACTGCAAAGTACATATTTACAAATTCATATTTTCACATTATTTATTTGATGATGACTTAGGATGCAATACAATTCATTAAAAAGGGTAAAACCCCCACAAGCTTCTCATTTACATCATAGTGGGTTAGACAGGTACTCAGAATGGGCCTGTGATCTTAAAACTTAAAAAACATCACTAATTTCTCTATGCATTATATTTCCCATTGTGACACCTGAACACAAGAAGCACTAAACTGAGTCTCATAATAACATAAACAATGGTAAGAAATTGCGTCTAAAGCCATTATATAAAGTAAACTCAATTCAAAAATTGAATAATAAACACTTTGGGAAATGTCTTTGCTTCTTTTCTTAGTGAGCTGGATATCTTAGCTTATCCTATTTCTATCACAGTTCAGTCCAAGTAAGTAACTCTTTGTTCTTATATCTCTCTTCCATAAAATTAGTAATATTTCTCATTAGTCATACGAACATCAGCATCAAGAACAAAAATCTTTTAAGGCAAGTAAACCGTACATTGTTTTCCAGTATATTCAGAAGGCAATCTAATCCCTTATTTTCTCCCAGTATTATCCTGGTTTCTCTGTCTTTGCTAATTACTTCTAAGGTTTGAAGGGCTAACATCTGAATGACCGGATATTCAGATTCCAGTAGTCCCAGCAAGGGTGGAATTACATTCAGTTCACGAACTGCAGCACGGTTTTGAAAATCCTGCAGTAAAATATTCCAACAAAGAATGTTAGTGATAGAGAATACAACAATACATCAATTCCTCACTTTACAGAAAGAACTCCAAAAATCTGATTTCAGACATTAAAAAACGAGTCAATACTCTGGAGCTTCCAGTTCTGCAGATTTCTTTCTTTTAAGCTAAGAATCAAACTGAATATAATCAAGCCCCACGAACCTTAAATTCTAGGGGTTTTTTGAATGACTGAAGTACACACTACAAAATCTGGTCCTGTATAAAGAAGCCTATTCACTCTTGATTTTGCCATGTTTGCCTCAACATAAATGTTTCTTTGATAAAGTTTTTTAAATTTAGTTTCACCATTTTTATTTACCTCAGTGGGAGGAAAACAGTTTTTGCACTCTGCTGTGGTTGCCTGGTTATATCTTCTTTTGTTTTAGTAATTATAAAATGACAATTTAAAATTTCAACTTTAAACAGTGAATGTGCAGCTTAATAAAAAGACAGTAGTTGATTATATTAAAAGAGAAAATAAATAAATAAATTACAATTTGCTTTTAAATAGCTTATTGCACATGTGCAGCATGCAATTATCCTTATCAATATAAGCAAGCACCAGGTGCAGTTATCCAGATATACCCTGCAACAAAGACAGCGAGATAGTAAAAAAGGAGAAAGAGTAAAATGTGATTCTGAATAGACATGCTCTGATGCCCCAAAAGAGATAGAGTTATAAACTGAATTCATTACTGAATTGATTCGCTTAAGCCATGGGAGAGAACTGCCATACAAATGCACCATTCTTTTGCTAAGCAGCATATGGATGACATTAGTGCTGAGTGTGAAAGTAGCCAATAACAAATCTATTCCTCCCAGTATGGAAAGTAGCTGTTGACAGCATTCACCTATCATTAAAAAGATGTTCAAAATTGTGCTAGGGACTTGCCGGTCAAAACAAGAAACAATGCAATCGGTAGTTCTTTAATTTACAGGATAATTCCAACCTTTTGGATAGACAGATTACAACTCTCATTACTAAGATTAACATTTTTTCAACGAAGAATGCACATTATTATTTAGTTTTAAAAATCTAAAACTCATCCTGATTTTACTTTTACTGCAGTACAGCATAGATAACTGCATTAAGTTCAACAGAATTAAAGTAAAACTAGCTATATTCATAACTAATTTAACATTCAAGGACTCCGGTACAAGGACTCAATGCTTCAAATACACTGATGAACACTGGCAAGTAAAGGAAACAAATATTTTAAAATTATTGACCCCACACAGAATGTCAGGGGTGGGGGTACAAATGCTTATCTGCCTCTGTAAGGTAAGACAACAAACAAGAGCAAATTTTACCTGTACCAAAAGGTAGATACATTCAACTGAATTCTTCTTAACATCAGGATCAGGGCTACCTAGCAGTCTGATAAGTGGTTCTAAACCACCTTGCTCAAATATTTTTACTTTAGTAGTATATTCAACAGCCATATGTGCTAGACAAAGAGTAGCAAATTCATGGATAACTACATCTTCTGTGGGGAAAAAAAAGAAATATTTTGATCAAGTTTTATTCAGCACAGAATATGTTCACTAATCCAGTGGTTTAAAACATTATTTGAAGTCAATAAATAATAGCTGTTAACCATACCCGTTGTGTCCATAAACATCTTGTTCCATCTGTACAACCTAAAACACTACTCTGTGAGCTACAGAGCTACTCCTGTAAAAGAATTTACCTATTTAATATGCAGTAGGAAAAATAATAAGTTACAGGGTAGATTTTATTAAATTGTCTAATAAAATAGCAATCATAAATTATTTCTGACTGTATTTTTGCACAAGGAATGAATACTGTAAGGTACCTTCTGGTGCTAGCTGTGATATAAGTGAATTTGTGACATCCAGTTCCCTCAGTACCTTCTTGACATCATCTACAATGAAGTAAATACAAATATTAAGTCTTTTGTTTGGCAATGTTGGCTGAGTAAAGAAACAGAATCTGCTCCAAGCAAAATGTACTTCTGGTTACTCCGTGAGTGACAAAAAGATCTGACTGGGAAAGACACACAACTAAAGTTAGACCAAGATCATAATGGGCCCAGAAAAAAGAGCAGAGACTTTCAAGTAGCAGATGACATTCTTTGACATTTGATACAGATGAAGTTCCTCTATATTTCATTGAAACTTTATTCAAAATACTTGCATCTAGCAGGTTCTGATTAAGTATTGCACAATTTTAGTTGCCAAAGAAGTCATATCCCAACAGTTAAAATTATGTGTGGTTAAAATTATCAAATTAAAAGAAATCCTTCTGTTATTTAGACTTCAAGCCATCACTTTGCCATTTTATGCTAATGTCAGCCTACACAGCAAATGGAAAACATGAATTACACAGGTCTTACTAAAATCACAGTGAAGACTTTCACATTGCATTTTTATTGTTGTCGATGGCAAACTAGCAAAACCTCAACCCCTGGACAGAAGATCAAATAATATTCCTTGGGACAGACTTCACGCAATCCTACAGGGCTGTATTGTTATTATCAACACATTCAACATGTTGAAATGTAAGAAAAAAAGGTGCGAGTTTAATTTACTTTTAAATAAAAAACCAATTAAGATGTGAATATAAATGGGAGATCTTTGTTCATTCAAATCCACATTTGTGCAGCACCGTTGATGGTATGCTAATACTGAATTAAAAGTAACCTAAGAGGGTAAGGTCCAGTGCAGCATGACAAGCAGGTAGCAGTTGATGAAAAGACTTAGAGAGTGGTTGGGTTACCCTCATGGAAGACAACTGGGTAAAACATTCACCAAATTAAGACCTGTTTAATTACATTAATCAGATATAGGTCTATAAAGCACTATAAAAATAACAGCCACTGAAACTCAACCTTACATCACTTACTCTTTATTCTGGGCCATTAATATAGGATTTTTTCACATGATCAACCTCTTGTTTTGATGACCACACACTGAAAAACAGTAAAAACTAATCTTACGATTAGAAGCCATGATGCCAAATACCATGACGGCATTTCTGCGTACAAGTGGATCTTCGTGTGAGAGGAGTTTATACAGATGTTCCAACGCTCCAAGACCAAGAAGTGTCACTTTGTTTTCATCACCTGAAAAGGAATTGGGTTAAAAGCCCAAGAAAATGCCAGCAACCGCATGGTTCTAATGAATCAAGGTAAAACTGCTACCAATCTTTTATTGGACAGTAGAATCAAAGAACAGAGGCCTGACAGGTCCTTTGGATATCATCTAATTTATATCCCAAATAAATATGTGTCAAATAGTTTCAAGGATTAATAGTATCTAAGATTAATTCACATTTTTAAAGCACAAGATACTTCTGTCTGTTGGACACTCCACTCATTTGTTGGAGACTGCAGTCGAAGTACAAAGGAAAGCTTTCTACTTAGCAAAGTACAGGTGAACAGTATCAGGTAAATGCATTTTATTTTCCTCTTTTCTTGCCTCCCAATTTTATCTTCCTCAAAATAACAGTTCATTAATTCTGTGTATCTTTACTACCCCTCAAGGGAAGCAACTACCAGGATTTGTATCATTAATTCCTACCTGAGATTTCTAGCACCTGAGAATGAAGTGTGTTGTAGCTGAATGGGTGCTGGACATGCAAAGAACAGAGGAGTTTAGTGTGATGACAGCCTTCTGCTCCTGCTCACACAAAACACACACAAACCCCAAGAGAGAAAAGCCCAATCCTACTCCTGTTCTCAGTTCCCACAATAGCTTTCTAACTCATTTTCTAATGAACCATGCCTGCCCTTCCTGGCTACAAATGAGAAGTGTGAGAGGAAACTGGAGATCTATGCTCATATTCAGGCCAAGACATGATTAAAATGGAGGAAGTATTTCTTATTGAGGGATGGGACTTAATTTACTAGCAACACTCCAAAAAAATAGATTAACTGCAATTAATTAACTGAAAACAACTCCTTCTCTTGTGCCACACCGCAAAGTTACAGTCTAGTCTTCTGGAAGATTCCAGAAATATCTACATTAATAATTTAAAGGATTATTCTTTTAGTATAAACATAAAAGACATAAACATCTATCCCCTTGCACTGTGACATATTTTACTGTGGACAAGAGGGAAGGAGCCAGCAAGAGTTTACGGTTCATAACTGTCTCCCAACACCCCACATTCTCTCTTTGCATATTCAGAATTCTATCTCATGCCCTCAGCCAAGCTTGCCATATTAAGCAGAACCTAAACATCTTTTAGAACCCAGTGACCCCTAGCCAACCATCAGAGAGAGAGCTCTTCTCTCACAACTTCAACACTGATTTAAACTAATTTACATCAGTATAATAATCAGCATATAAATGCATAATTTTAAAAGAAAACATAAATTAAATGGAAATTAAAATTAAACCAGATTAATCAGAGCAAGAATACTACCAGCGTATACCAATTTGAGTGACTAACATTGAATAACATGGAATAAGTAGGAGACAACTTAGGAAATTATGTGCTACATAAATTTGAGCCGTTCTTATATAGTTTTCTCCTGAGTACCTTGAACATGACATTTAGCTATAGATTATACAGGGACTTTTGGAAAATTTGGAATCTCAGAGACTTGTTAGATTCCCAACTCCTACAGAAATAAGCTTGATAAAGGAGGCTGAGCAGTCTCCAAGGAATCACCTGCACAGAAATACCGACACAACAACTTTGTGTAAAAATAACAGAAAAAATCTAAGTTCTTTTCATTGAAAACTGAAGCTTAAAGTTACTACACTGGTACAGAAGTTTCAAACTGTAACACAAAAAAAAAGAATTCTTTCCCAACTGCAGATCTGTTGCTCATAAAAAACCATATCTATTTATATTTAAAACAAGCTCTATTAAACAGTGAATATGAAATTCTCCAACAAAATGAGAAAAGTTTCCTTTATGCAAACTACAAGACTTCTTTATTACTGCAGGTACACTTTGGACAGACATTTCAGAAAACTCCCAAAACTTCAACAGACACCTTTGAGAAGATATCAGTGCTAGGAAACTAAAGAATTGTGAACTACTATCAAAATCTAAGCAGTGCAAAACAAAGGTAATTGCAAAAAGACTAACCTTTTGATGCGAATTTATATAGAGCATCACATGCTTTGGCCAAAACTTCATTTTCAGGAGAACTAAGCATTAGCACAACTGTTGCTGGTGTTTTGCTTTCAATCAATAAAGGATCAAACTACAAACAAAACAAAACAAAACAAAACAAAACAAAACAAAACTAAGGGAAAGAAAGTTTGATTTATACTGAGTCTTCCTGCGTGCTGCAGTAGACTCCCACATTTCATTAAAAATAAAATAAAATCTTGTTTGATATCTACACTGAATTAGAAATACTAATGAGCGGATGTTTACTTGGAAAAATCCAATCTTTTTAAATGACAATTAGAGACATTGTTGAAAAATAAGAAAGAATAATTGACTTCTAAATAAATATAACCATGATTTCATCACATATGAAGATTTTGGGAAAACCTTGGTGCTTCCCTGACAATCTAGAGTTTTGAAGGTAACAAACTATGTAATTGCAACACATGTAAGAGTATTCTGAGACTTCAGAACCAGACATGAGAAGTTTCTTTTGAGCAGCTGTACACGGAGCCCGTGAACTCAGGTGGTGTACAAGGAAGAGGATTTGGTTACTCTGTGGCAATGTCACTTTCTAGTTGCTGAAAAAATAAAAGAACACTTTCTGTGCCTTTGTAAGCTCAGTTCACCAGCTCACCATGATCCTGTACTAGATGAACTATTACCAAGATATAATTCCTGCTCACCCAGCTAGAAATGATACAAAGGTTTCATTTCCATTTCTGGGCTCTTTCATGCAGAAAGAAATCTTCCAACAAATCAGACAGTTTTCACCCTCTTAATAGACTCCTTAGGACTAACATCACTTGAGCAAGGGAATCTTCTAAAAGGCCTTCTTTTTCTTAAGAATACTCAAGGAAGTCTGAAAATTCTACTTATTAAAAAGTTTTAGGCTTCCTTGGATTTAAAGTAATTAGTTAGTATGGAAAAACTGTCTTCTATCCTCACACTTCAGGCCTATACAGTATCTGTGTTACATATAGAAATTACTAGATACTGGAGTAATGCAGTTTCTCAAAAACAATGTATTTATCTTTAAAATATAGCAGATTATAAGATATCGATACAAATTAATTAAAAATATTTTTACAATATATATACATAGATATTTACAAATGCCAATTATTTGTTTTACTTCATTAAAAAAACTTCTAATAGCTACATCAGAGGCACATGTTGCTGAACAATCAAGGCATGAAGACACATACTAATCAGCTGTCAAGCAAGGAAATTATGGGGAGCAAATCTTAAAAAACATTATGGGTGTGCTAGAAGAAAAATGAACACAAAGAAGGGTTTTTTCTTCTCCCTTCTCTGACTTGCTCAAAAATAAGGCAAAGTATGATACTAGTAGCAAGACTTTTAAATTCCTGTTTTGGATAGGTTTTTAAATCTAAGTGATTTCAACACCTTCCATGAGACAGATTACACAATTTAGCAGGCAGTAAGGTCAACATACAAGTTCCATTAAGAAGTGGCCTGCCTAATGTGCTTAACTGGTCTACGTAGCTTCAATCAAGTCTAAAATCTGAAGACTCTGTCCAATTTTATGCAAGCTGGAGGCATGGGCCAAGTCATGGAACAAAGCCCCTTTCTAAAAAAATATAATCAGCTTACTGTACCATAAGCCATTTTGCCTAATAATGACTCTGCAACAGGAATTAAATCAATATAATAGTGATGCATGCTACATCTTAACGATGGGCCTAAAATGATGGAATTATTTATGGGAATTTTCTTTTTGGCTAGTAAGGAGGCAAAAAAATTCAGCTTATTGCAGCTCATTCTACCCATGGGAGAATTTAGAGGTGACTGAAAGTCCCTTTAGCCTCCTTCATACTTCTTTACTTCTGCACATTTGGGCCTTTACATGGACAGAGCATGATCCTCCAGGTAAGTGCTATTACTCAAACACAGACATATCTCCTGAGTCTGGTCAAATACTTAGTGATGGGACAAAACTCCAAGTTTTAGAAAAGGCTGTTAGCTCTTCAGAGAAAAATAAACGCCAATACTGACCTCAGATGAAGTTCAATAAGAAGTGAAAGATAAAATAAAGAGTTTTAAATCTCAGTTATTTATACATTGATCTAATACCAAAGTCACAATTGCATTGCTCCATTTTCAGTGTTTCTCATGTTTACAAGTAATTGTATAAACTCCAACTCAATGAAAACTCCTAGGATTTAATGACAGGTTGGCACATGAACAGAGTGAAATTAGTCTAATCTCTACCCATTTGATTAGACATTAGATTCTCTATTACTGTCTGAAATATTCAATAGGCAACTTCGTATTAAAAGCACTTTTGTGCTTAAAACACAGTAAAAATAGTCACTGAAATCAATGTATTTTTAAGAATCAGAGGCCTGAGCAGGTGAGCGATTGAGGAAGAATTTCTTTACTGTGGTGACTGTGCACTGGAACAGGTTGCCCAGAGAGGTTGTGGAGTCTCCCTTGCTGGAAATATCCAAGAACTACCTGGACGCAATTCTGTGAATGTGCTCTGGGGTGACCCTGCCTGTGCAGGGAGGTTGGACCAGATGACACACCGTGGCCCCTTCCAACCTTAACCATTCTGTGATTCTGTGATTTGCTGGGAGGTAACATTGTTCATCAAAACTATCATAGAGCTGGTTATGACTTCTCCTTATCATAATGTCAGCATATGTACTGTTCCACCTTTTAAAATTTTTTTTAATCCAAGGTTTGCATCTAAATCTTCATACATCATTGCAGACTCTTCCTGTAATGGCACATACAGGAATACATATGTGCTAGAATAATATACCTGAAATTACAAACAACCTTGAATAAAACCCAGAAATTTAACTAACTTATAAGCAAAAACATTTCCAACATTCAGTCTGTATTAAGAAAAAAGCAAGTTAAATGAAAAAGAAAGCTATAACTCAAATGCTGCTACGTGTCTTTGATCTTCACTTTTGTGTACATTTGACTTCAAACCCATTAGAAACTGAAGAGTATTTGGGGTTTATTTTGGTTTGGGGTTTTTTTGAGTTTTTTGTGTTTTGGAGTGTTTTTTGGGGGTATGGGGGGAGTTGTTTTGGTTTTGCTTTTGCTTCCATCAACTTAATTTAGTTGAAATTGAATATAATACAAAATATGCTTCCAGTCAGACCAAAGACCCACCTAGCCCAGCATCCTGTCTCTGACAAAGGCCAAGTAACAGGTGTGGGCAAGGAGACTACCAAATTTTATTTATGTTCCCTCTCAGATACCAACTCTGCAACCTAGAGAACTGAAGAGCCTAGTGATTTTATCTCTGTGTTCAAAAAGTCCAAGAAAAATTTGGTACATAATTTTGGAAGCCATCTGTATTTTACCACCCTTAATATTCTGAGACACAAGTATCACAGTTAAAGAGTTATAAAATAACTGTGCATCTTTTCTGTTTTAAAAATACCACCTGATACTTTTATTTATCCTCCACAGTTAATTCACTATAATAAAAAGTGAAATAAATTACACCCATTTGCCTTCCCTGTAAATTCATAATTTTCTAAGTTTCTATGATATTCCTCTTCACACTGATTCCTTCTGGGAATGAAGAAAACTACTCCCTTTGATCTTTCCTAAAACAGAAGCCACCCTGTCTGTTCTTATTGTCTTACTTAGTTCATTCTTAAATCATTCTCTTGTCTTTCTATAGTTCAGCTGTACCTTTTTGAGATGGAAACATCAGAACTGTTAATGGCATTCATGAGCATGCATAAGGCATTTGCTAGTAACACGAGGTTTTGTCTTTTATTTCTGAAATTTGAAATTTTGCACTTATTCACTTTTTCCTACTTAGGAACTGGATGCCATTTTCATGAAAATATCCACATTAATTCTAATACACTGGATGACACAGCTGCAGAATAAAACCCCATAACTGGCAACTTCTCTCCATTATGAAATCTGAACAATAACTTGTTTTCTCACCTTTGCTTCCTATTTTATAATCAGACATTACTGCTAGGAGAGGAATTTCTTTTTACCTGTTCATGTTTATGTGAGTGAAAAGCCTGGAATGAAAACTTTCAAAAACGCTAAGTAACTGTATCAATCAGAACACCATTATCCACTTGCTCACTGACTCCTCCAAAGAACTCAAGTAGATTTCACAGCTCAAGCTTTCCTCTACAGAAGCACTATTGATTCTTCCCCATTACTATCATCTTTATCCATGGGTTTGGTTACGTTTTTTTCCAAGAACTCTTTCTACCAATTAACACGGCACAGAAGATAAACTTCCTGCAATTATTGCTGTATTTCCTTTCGAAAATGAAATTTTCTACTATCCATTCTTCTAGTACCACATTTTCAGATGTTAGCTATTTTTCATTTAGCACAAGACCTGGGCAAATACTATTTATTCCTACTTGGGCAATTTTATCACGTTTATTTTAGTGATTACCACATTGCTTTACCTTTTGACACAAAAATAAGTCATTTTGCTTTTCTTTCATGACTGCAATCACCTAATAGTGTCCCTCCTAAGATGCTTCCATCATCTAGTCAATTTGAAAAGGCTTTACTGCTAGTTTTTGTATCTTTGCCAGTTATCTTCCAAAATATTTTGATGCAGGGTGACATTGGTGGCATAGTGCTTTTACTTCTCATTTGGGAGAAGAAGCATTTTTTTGTTTTCCCATTTGTATGAAAATCTCACCTTTTGAAGGATGTATTTATCTGCTATTATTCTATGTTGGGGGTTTTTTTAATCCCTTATATTTGATTTAAGGTCAGTTTTAACCTTGCACCTCTCATAGAATCTTTAGAAGCACTACAGATATCTTTTACAGATATCTGATACTCTTAACCCCTTTTCCTTTACCTAGAAAAACAGAGTTAGTAAATACCTGGACATGCTAATTGTTTCAGTTCTGTGAGTGTCTGAACTTCTGTACTAACAATAAAACCCAAGATATTCTACTGAATCACAAATAGTTGATTTTATAAGGCACCTCCAAAGACAATCTGGTCCAACTGCCCTGTTCAGAGTAGGGTGAGACAGAGCTCAGGGCTGGTGCTCAGTCTGATTTTGAGTATCTCCGAGGACGGAGACTCCACAAGCTCTCTGGACAACCTATGCAATGCTTCATCATTGTTACGGTAACAGAGGATTTTTTTTTCTTATGCTTAAATGGAAACCTCCTGCATTTCCATTTGTGCCTACTGCCTCTCATCTTTTCCTGGGGCACCACTAAGAAGAGCCTGGCCCGGTTTCTTTACTTCTTCCTATCAGCAATTTTTGCACTGACAAGACCCCTCCAAGCCTTCTCTCAAGACTGAGAAGTCCCAGCTGCCGGTCTCTCCTCCTATGACAAATGCTCCAAGGCTTTGTTCCAGTAAGACCTTGTCTATCTGGTACCAGAGAACCCAGAACAGGACACAGCACTCCAGGTGTGGTCTCACTCACCAAGACTGAGTGAAAGACAAGAGTCCATTCTCTCAAGCTGCTGGCAACACTCTGCCTAATGCCCAGGATTTTGTTTGCTTTCTTTGTCCCAAGTTCATATTGCTGGTGCATGTCCACCAGAATCACCAGGTTCTTTCCTGTAAAGCTGCTTTCCAGCTGGTCATCATCCAGTCTGTACCGGATATTCTTCCCCCAGGTGCAGGACTTTGCCATTTCCCTTTATTGAACTTAATTAAATTCCCAATTTCCTATTTGTCTAGGAAATTGTTGAGGCCCCCTTGAATGGTTGCACAGCCATCTGGTCTGTCAATCACTCCTCTCAATTTCATATCTTCTGCAAACCTGCTGTGGGTGCACTCTGTCCCATCATTCAGATCACTAATGAAGAGGTTAAACAGTATCTGCCCCAGGATCAACCCCTGGAGCACAACACTAGTGCCTGACCTCTGACCAGATCTCATGCCACTGGTCACAACTCTCCGAGCCTGGCAGTTCAGCTACCTTACAGTTCATTTACACTGTCTGTTTATCTTGTCTCTACTTCACCAGTTTACCCATGAGGATGTTACAAGAGACACTATTGAAAGCCTAATTAAGGTCAAGTCAAATTAATATTTAGGCATTAACCAAAAGAAGGTGTTTATGCGGAGACAATTTCAGGAGCTGACAGTGCCAATTCATACATTCCACCTTTTTTTACCATCAGTCTTGTGAATGACACCATTTTCAAAAATACTCAGGTATCTATAGCTTTCCTTAAGCAACAACACTTCAGTATTTTCTCTAGGGGTAATCTTAGGCTCCCCTTTCAATGTTCATGACCTAGCTGATGATCAAATAATAATATTGTCTAGACCAAACTTAATGTAGATAATAATGTGAAAAGTTCCTATCAATCTATGTCAAAGCTAGCATATTTTATCTGCCTGAATTACTGTCTTAGGTCATTCATATAGAGACAGAGGCTCAAAGCAATGTTTTTCCTGTTGGAGACCAATTCTCAGAACAGAGAATAGTAAAAGACTAATTATGAAAGGCAGTGAAAACAGAGTCCTCAGGAATACTTTCTGAAACACGTAAGCAGTGGCTAGGCTAAGAGATGTGTTTCCCACCTGTTCCTAGAAATCTATAAAAAATTAGTGGTCATCTGCAATATGATATATTCTCAGAGCATTCTACATGCACAAAGGCCCTCTTTTATAAGCCCATCTACATTATCTCAAGGCTTCTTTTCTTAGACTTGACATTTTCATAAACAGATTATCAATCACAAGATAATAGCTAATACATCTTTTATTTTGTCTGCATCTCATTTCCTGCCATCTGAAATACCCAGGTGAAATTTAAAGTTTTCAGATTTGATTTTACACAATCATTATTAACAAAATTCTCATGATGGTAAGATTTTCTTCATTAATAGTTACAATGATCTATTTTCATGTTTAATACTGTCTTGATATGCAACATTCAGGATTTCTTTCTCCTACTACGACTGTCAGAATAGATATACTAGCCTGAAGTATGATAAGGGTAAAAACTAAGCCAAAAGCTGTAGATGCCATCTGGAATTCACTCTTTCCAATTAGTTCCTTTTTGATAGTTTTACTGACTTTTTCTTTGTATTCACAGGTTATTGTAGTACCTAGTAGGCTGTACCACACTTTTCTTTAGAAAATCTAATTGTATGTTTTGGATATAGAAATTGTGGTGCTGAATCTACTGATTTTCTAGCTATTTACTGAAGAAGTTAACTTTTATTACTTCAGCTCATCTGTATGACTTAAATGTGTCATCATGCCTTTCAAACCTTTTCTTAGACTGCAAACATATTTAGTTTTGATCCTTCAGGCCTGTTTTAATTAGACTTATCCACATACACCTTCTTTGTGAGTCCTGGTTTCCTAGGTTATTTTATACAGATCAAAGTTATGTTGAGGTTTTATGTAATTTCCTTTCATAAGGATTTATTATTGATTGAAGGTTATGAATTACATTTGTAATATTCACCTTTCCACAGAACAGGTGGGTAAACCTGACGTCAATTGCTATGTCTCAGTGACATCATGGCTGTTGAACATTACTGTCTTAGTCAAAACTATTTATGCTTTTCTAATATTGAAATTGCAATGCAGTTTTTGCCGACTAACTTTTCTGTGACCTTCTAAAAAGATCTTGCAGTACTACAGCTCTTTACAGATAAATCCATTGGTTCTTTTAAAACAGTGTACTGAACTTTGCATTTAGTGGGATTCATTGAGGGAGTGGGACTCCCTCTGTGGATCTCGCTGAGGTCCCCATTTTCATTAATTTGGTTGTTATTTGACACAGAATTTATACTGTACTCTTCAATGTTTCTGTATTTCTTCTACTTCCTTCTGAAGAAAACAATTAAACAATTAAAAAACAATTAAACTTTTAAAAATAGTTATATTTTGAACAATTATTTTTGGGGGCCTCTTGGTACCTTGTGAATTTATAGAAACTCTTGAAAAGTGTGCTGGTATCAGACCCTTAACCTCCACCTTTTGAAAAAAAAAGTCACACTATCACCATTATTCTATATTTGGCTTCAGGTCTTGTACTTATCACTTTACTTCCAAAGACAACAGAAAAACCTAAACTGCCTCTTAAGATGTATATATTTGCAAAAGAGCCAGAGTATGTAGTATTAATCAAAATATTTGTCAAATTTTGTATTCAGTAAAAAACTCCGCAGATCCATCTAGGCTTTTAACTCTTTCATCCTTAAAGAGAATGTCTTCACAGTTGAAAAGACAGGCAGATTTCAGGTCGCTCTTCTTCTTTCTCCTTTGATTTTTACAAAGAGAAAGCTAACACTGTTCTTCAAATAAAAAGAAGCCTGGATTGTTTCATACATAACAGTTTGCAATGCCTGCCAAAGACAACAATCCCTACAAAGAACTACACATGCCCAGTCACTCTGGTTTGTATGCTGTCCAAGAAAAGCAGAAACAGAGTCATCTTTAAAAGCCATTTTTAGAATAATGTGGGTAAACTAGGAGAATAAGGAACTATGTAAGGATGGTAGAGCTGGGCCTGTAATTGTGTAATGTTTATTTTATAGCACATAGCAGTTTATAAACTCACCACATCCTTGGGTGGAGACTCTGCTTCCTTCTTTACTTTTTTACCCATTCTAAAAACAAACAAACAAAAAAAATAAAAGCAGACAAACAAACTCCCTTCTGTGTTTTAGGAACCAGTTTACCAGTGATTTAGGAAAGCTTGTAAAACAGACTTTCTTATTCCTCTGACCCACCTAATCAGTCTGAAAATTTCTCCGACCTGTTAATTTCTATACAGAAAGTAGTCTCTCTTTCTAACATTAGTAAACATTTGGTAAAATATGTCTCTCAACAACATACATAGCTAAAAAGGTCTGAGATATCACAGGCTTAGGTTGTAATGTGGTATAAATACATAAAACATCCCTTCCTGTAAATTATTTTTATCTGCATCTATAAATCATATATGAACTTGAAAGTCCTTTTAGGGTATTTCCCCATGTTTGTCTATACATTCTATGTTGGCAAACATTCCATACAACTTCAGAATGTACAAATAAGTTCTACCTTGAAAACATTGTTCAAATACAATTTGAATTCTCTGTTTGTATTTCACAGGAGACAAAAATCAGGTCTGCAGGTATTAAGAAACAGTTCTGGACAGTATAAATTTCACTGGTTTAAAAAAGTTACATTTATTTACACAAATTCCAGCTTTTCTTTTACTTTTTTTTTTTTTGTATTAGCACGTGTGCACATAACCAAGAAGACCTTCTCAGCTGCATCTAATAGCAGCTTCTGAAGCATATGGATGTAATTCCTCATGTGGACCTAATTTCATGTGGCTTGCAAAACTTCAGCAGAGCCTTCTAGTTAAGGTACAGGCAAAAGTAAAGGGCAACATGAGCCACTGGCACTAGCTATGCGTAGAACACAACTCAAGTTATGCCAAACTCAAGTTTGTTTTAACACTGTGTAAAAGTGAAATGTGCACCGTTAGTACCCCTTGTTAATTCCTCAGTTAGTTCTCAAAGGGAGACCACACAAAACCCTCAGCCAGGGTTTGCTGAGAGCCTGTGATATAAGAGAGTATTTTCTAGTGCAACATGAGTTGTAGCCTGGCTGGTTACAAAAGTCAAGGCTATTGTTATTTGTGTTCAACAAAAATCTAGATCTCTTCTTGAATTTTCCAGGTACTGTTCCTCTACCAGCCTCTACAAACAAATTGTAACACAGCGCTAATGAAAGCAATTGATAAGCACATCCTAAAAACAGATCTGAAATTTAAAACTTCATAGGTAGGTCACTAATTACAGTTTTGAGAGGAAGATCCATACAACCAAAGATTTTTCAGCTCCAATCTGCTTTACCGTTGTGCATCTGTACATACACACATATGAACCACACACACACAAATTCAGTGTTTCAGAAAGCACAGCTCTGGCCAGAGAAAAATTAACTTCTATAAGAAAAAGCATAAGGACAAGTAATTGACAGTATATTCAACAAGTGTGATAGACATACTACCTTCTGATTTATGCAGTCACTGTAGAAAGGAAGAATCATGCACACATAAAAGAATCAGATTTAGATGGACATTTAGGAAATCTGGGTTATTTAAATTGTGCTAAATCCTGATATGGAGATATGGACACTTATTTAGAATCATTCAGTTCATTTCAGATATAAATTAAGCTGCAGTCATAAAAGGCAATTTTAATTCTGAGTGAGTTTAATTAAGTTTAAACCAACTAATTTTAAAAGTTAATTAATGTAAAATTATTTATAATGTTATATAATTAATGTTCTCAGATTCAAATTATATATATATTTCAAGACCAAGAATAACTAAGGCTTTTAATGGCAAATATTTCTTCACTCCGTATAAATGCATTGAACTTCTGAGCATATTTTTAAGAAACTTTTACATATTTCTAAGCATTCAGAAATAATTGGTTCCTTAAAAAATTTCATCAAAAAAGCAATGTGATCTGTAGCAACAAGCAGAGAGAACAAGTCGATTACTTTACTGTGGATTATGCCCCTCAGTCTGTTTCTTTGCTGCAGTTATTAATCTAGATTTCAATGCATTCTGCCATCAAATGTTGGTGTGAGCTTTGTTTCCATAAAGTTCTCTGTATTCAGTGGTCATTCTCTGACTTGAGGGAATGATGGACACGAATTCTTTGACTTACTGATAATTAAAAATGTGTCTTCTGCATTGAACTGTGATTATCACAGACAATCAATGTGTACAGGTATTGAAAGGCTACTGACCCATAAAAGAGCTTCTTCATTCAAATCCCTTTCCCTCCAAGATAACTGCATGCTGTCTTTTTCTCAGTAGGTTTACAGTATGCCTATCTTTGATTCTCAGTTTACCAAACTAAATATTTAGAATTTGGAAAACAATTGTAGTAGGGCTTAAATTTTTCTGTCTATCAAATGCTGGCTTAATGTCACCTGAAAAACTTATTTTAAAAATGAAAACAATTCACTAGTAATTACATGTAATTAAAAGAAATAATTCCTGGAGAAACTGGCTGCTTATGGCTTGGATGGGTTAACACTTTGCCTGGAGGAGACTCAGGGGGACCTTAATGGTCTCTGCAACTGCCTGAAAGGAGGGTGTACCGAGGTGGGGGTTGGCCTCTTCTACATAACAAGCAATACAGCAAGAGGAAATGGCCTCAAGTTGTGCCAGGGGTGGTTTAGATTGGATATTAGGAAATATTTCTTCAAATAAGAAAATTTCTTGACAAAAGGGTTGTCAAGCATTGGAACAGGCTGCCAAGGGAAGCGCTTGAGCCACCAGTCCTGGAGGTACTTAAGACGCGGTGCTTAGGGACACAGCCTAGTGGTGGGCTTGGCAGTGTTTAGGTTAACAGTTGGACTTGTTGATCTTAAAGGTCTTTTCCAAACTAACAAATTCCATGTTTCTAACTCTTATAGACAAAATAATACTCTTTTTCAAGTAATATCCTCTACTTGATGTCCTGCACATTTCTAGAATCATAGGAGCATGCCTTTTCTACACATGTTTTTTGAGATTAAAGGGTTGATTGTTTTAAATCATGTAGAGCTAGAGGTAATAAAGTACTTTGACCTAACAGATGTAGCCAATACGTAGCCAAGCAATGTATGAAGTTATCATTCTATGCTACTTCTTGTCCTTCACCTGGAATTTATTGCCTCAGTGGCAGACAAACTAGCCTGCTTTACTTTCCTCCAACCCAGTTTTAGTGCAGTGGTGCAATCAGGTGTTGTCTCTCAACCAGCAGGACAGTCATTGTATCTAACTAAATCCTCATTCCAAAACTGCAATCCCCAAAGCTCTCCCTCAGCTCTGGCTATTCTTAGCGCCCAAGCTCAGTAGGCACTTCCCTGTTTCACTCTGAACTTCATTAGGACCTCCAGCCTTCCCACAGGACCAGAATTACTCCAGTGTGAGTATCCTAAGTTGAACCCATATCTGGAATCTATGAGTAGTGTCCATTAAACTAAACTAAGTATCAGCACTAAAGTTAATCACTCTGCTTGATAATTGATGCAGATCTAGCCAACATATTCAATAGCTCTTAAGGCAGATTCATCCTAAAGGAGGTACCTAAAATGGAATAGCACCTTAAAAATAACTACTTTTTCCTTGGACCAAAACCAGAGTCTAGAGTTGTTAGCTCATGTATTTACATTGACATCTAAGTTTGTGAGCTAAGTTTATTACCCCATTTCTCCACATGAATCCACATGCCAGGCTGGGTCTGGCAGACACTATCATAGCAGACTGAACATTAGCAGAAGCAGGTATACCACAAAACACAGCCACCTTGTCTTTTTTGAAACGGCTGTAGGAACAGACACATCTCCAGTAATATCTCTACAACCAGAACATTCTGCCTGTAAGCAGAAAAAAATTTTGCAGAAGGTCACAAATGTGGATTTTTTGGTTCAAAGCGGAAACCTCTAACTTCTTAACTATTTTATCAGGAACTGGCATCTCTGCCATGTCAAATAAAATACAGAAAATTTATTTCGTTTTTGAAATAGTTGCTGCAGATGCCTGCTCAAAGGAGCAGACTCCAAGTACTAGATCATAAGATAATGATGGCCGTGATCCCTGTACTTACTTATTTTTACTGTCATGCTTTAACGTGAATAGTTGCTTTTCTCAGTGTGAATAGTTTCTTAGATTGCAAATCTGAGATACCCACTTATTTCTAGTCACTACCCTTTTTTTTTCAAAACATGAGGTGATGGCTAGCAAGTGAGCTTTAACAAAGAAAGAATCTATAAATCGTACTTTAAAATATGAGGAAAGTCTTCTGATTGTTTTTATGTTTGAAATATTGAAGTCTTATAAATACTTCCCTTACACTATTAGAGTCCTGTTGCACACACTTAAAGAACATAATATTTCCTGGATTTAAATCAGACAATGCATTTAGAAAACACTACCTGTTCCATTTACATCTTCTGTTTTCTAAAATTTTAAATAACAGATGCAATAACCTAGGACCCTGCACATACCGTGAGAGCAGAGTCGAAGAACAGGAATAAGTCCAAGGCACAGCCAGCTGTGGAACTTACCTCTTGGTCAAGGAATCAAAGGTCTCTGCTGAGAGCAATTACCCCTGTGGAAAGCAGTGCAAAGAGAAGGATTTAGAAATGGCTTCTAACCAGTTGTTTATTACATGATCCACTTTTCAAATTAACAGTCCAATGCTTTAAGACAGTCTTAATCCATGTTACTACAACCTTCCCACGATTTTCAGGTTCTTACTGAAAATGATGTACAAGTGAGATTCTTTTTGCCTTACATGTGATAATTACATAATGTCAATCTAGTTGAGCAAGTTTAAGTGAAGTCTGGCTGTTTCTTTTTGTCTCACAGAAACTATTTTTTTCCTGTGATAATAGTGAGAATTGCCTATAAATCAGTCATTATCATTGATTATTTCAATTGATTTTTGTATGGAGATTCTATTACTGCTGCCTTCCACTGGAATCAAAAGATAATTGTATCATCAGCTGACAATCGTACTCATTTCTTGAGTCCATAAACCAGTATGTCCTCTGTATACCAGCTTAAATATCCTCCTCATTGTTCTCAGATAGCTTCATCTTAATTAAGAGGACAATGTGAAATAGTCTTGAATCTCCTTTCCTTCTCCTGAATTCTTCTTTCATCTTTTTTCTGCCCAACTCCTTAAACATGGATCAACAGACTCCTCTTTCCCTGTGTTGTAATGACAGTGCAAGCATTAGCACATTATTAAAAAACTTGGCTTCATATAATAAGATAGTTAAAAAGAGATAGCAGGTCCAATTTAACACTCAGTTCCTGCACATATAAATATATGTACCATATGAAAATAATACATTATATGAGAGACCAATTAAATCAAGGCCTTTGAATTTGCCCACTGTTTTATCTGTGTGCATGTGTATATTTGTCAAAAAAATGATGAGGAAGTTCCACCTGAATATGAGGAAAAGCTTCTTTATTCCGCAGGTGATCAAGCACTGGGACAGATTGCCCAGAAAGGGTGTGGAGTCTCCCGCGTTGGAGAGATTCAAGAACCACCTGGATGCAATCCTGTGCCACGTGCTCCGGGATGGCTCTGCTTGAGCAGGGAGGCTGGACAAGATGACCCACTGTGGCCCCTTCCAACCTGACCCACTCTGTGGTTCTGTGATTCTGTGAATCTGTGAATAAGAACAGTCTTCCACATGGCTGATCAGTATCCAGCCTCCAGAATCACAACAGACAAATGTTTCTGATCAATGCATGAAACTAATCCCAAAAGTCAGATTTCCTCCATCTGTTACAGAGTTTCTATTTCCCTAAAGTACCAAGGTTTAGATCTCCTAAAGTTTTTATGTTCTTCCTAACAATAGTAGCTATTTTTACTGTCCACATAAACGCCTAATCCTTTTACTCTTCATTCTTAGTCAGACATGCTACAGCAAAGGTCCAGTTGTCAAGTGTACTGTATAAGGAACTACTCCTTAGATTTAAAAATATGTAAATAGTTTAAATGTGTTATTCAATTCAACACAATAACCCTTCATTCTTGTATCACAACTTTAGTTAACAGATGCCTTGACTTGATCTTTTTTACCTTCCTTTATAACTCACATTACATTCTGATTTACCTCCTTTCTAAGCTGTCTTAATTATTTTTTCCATATAGCTTTTCCAGACATGTATGTTTCCTGTCTCAGAGTCCCTCTGTGACTGTTAAACCTTTCTCAGATATGACATACCTAACCAGAAATACCATAATCAATTCTAGAACACTACTGACTTATTTGAGTGACATTGTAACTTTCAGGGTATTTACTTTTACCCCATTTCCTCAGTGAAGATTTTCACTAAGTTATCCACATATGGTAAACAGTTCATTTTCTCAGTCGATCGCAATTAATTTAGATTTACCACTGAAGAATATATTGTTCCAAGTATTCCTGACAGTATAAATTACATTGCTTTCATCAACAATGAATTTTATTTGTCATGGTGTTACCGGTTCACCCAACTGCAGAACAGCTCTCAGAAGTTTCTTCAAGTCTTCTTTAGTTGAAACAAAATTATTTTATCTAACCAGAAAATTTTTATTTCTCTATGTTATTGCTCATTTCCAAATTATAATGAACATATTAAATAACATCAGACCTAGGATCTATCCTTGGAGAATCCAAGCTGTGACAAGCTGAATTGAGGAGATTTTCGTGTGTGATTCTAAATGTCTGAATGCATAGTGAAATCCCTCATCCCATGAGAAAGAGACTAAAGAAAAATTGACTTCATCTAAACCAAATGAGAGACAGTAGTTACACAACCATTATCTGAGCTATAATAGCAGGACACTTCCCATTCAGAAAGCAAAGATGGTCTGACTTAGGAAGAAGTACTGGTAAAAAATTAAAGACACTTCTAAGATTTTAGCCAGCTGTGAAAATCTACATGTCTTAAAATGAATGCTTCCTCCTGGCAGAGTCACAGGGACATCGCGGGAAAGGGACATTCTGAACGAGTGGACTTGTCTCCCTCCCCATCACAGCCACTGCATCATGCTAATCCCACCTGTCACACTATATCTTAAAAACCTTAGATATTTTTTTCCCACCTCTCTCATTAAAAAGTTGTTCCACAAGACAATCGCTAAGAGCATCAGGGATCTTTTTTAAATTTTTTATTTTCAGTCTACAGTTTCCTGTATATGTGTCATGTCTGAACATTTGTCAATTACTTCAATTACTTTCTTTGCTGGTATGTATGAAAATACTATTTATAGTAAATATTTATACTACACAATATATATTTACTATGTTCTATATATACGATATAGTATATTATATAAATTCAACATATATTTACATATATAGAATCAGAATACATTTAGAATCTCAGAATGCTTTGGTTGGAGGGGCCCTTAAAGATTATCTCTTCCAACCCTGCTGCCATGGGCAAGGACACCCTTGACTAGACCAGGCTGATCAAAGCCCCATCCAACCAGGTCTTGAACACTTCCAGGGATGGATCCACAACTTCACCCCAAGACATCTGGCAACTTGTTCCAATGTCTCACCACCCTCTGAGTAACTATCTAACCTAAATCTACCCTCTTAGAGTTTAAAGCCATTCCCCCCTGTCCTATGCCTACATGCCCTTGTAAAAAGCTCCTCTCTAGCTCTCCTGTGGGCCTGTTTTAGGTACTGGAAAGTGCTCTAAGGTCTCCACAGAGCCTTCTCTTCTCCAGGCTGAAAACCACCAACTCTCTCATCCTGTCTGCATAGGACAGGTGCTCCAGCCCTCTGATCATGCCCTTCCTCTATCTGAAGACAACAAACATATCTCCACTCAGTTTTTATTTTGTTAACCTAAAGAATTCTAATTTCTTCCAAAAAATGATTCCTTATTTCTCACATAGACTCCTAGAATATACTGAGTTGGAAGGGACCCATCAGGATCATCAAGTCCAGCTCCCGGCCCTGCACAGCACCATCCCAAGAGCCACACCATGTGCCTGAGAGCTTTGTCCAAATGCTTCTTGAACTCTGTCAGGCTTGGTGCTATGACCATATCCCTGGGGAGATGTTCCAGTGCCCAACCACCCTCGGGGTGAAGAAACTTTTCCTAATATCCAATTTAAATCTCCCCTGACACACCCTGAGGCCATTCCCTCCAGTCCAGTCACTGGTCACTACAGAGAAGAGATCAGTGATATAATAGTCTCTGTCTACTGTAAGGATGCAAAACTGCAATCTTAATCAAAGGATTTCTCACTCTGCACATACTGAAACCCTATGCTCTTTCCTTTCTTGGTAAAAAAGTTTACCACTGCAAATATGTAGTTTATGCATGTACAAGCAAAAGAGCAAGAAGAGACATGGCCGTATGCCACCATTTGGCTAACTAAAGTCTAGTTGAAGAGAATGAAGTATTTTTCAGAAAATGAAGTAATTTTAAACAGTATAAATAGGTACTGAAAAATGGCTGTGACGCAACATAGCAAAGGCAACAAAAGAGTTTCTGCAGGCCGTAAGGCGACTCAACTTCAAAAAAAATACAGCAACCACAAAACACATACACACAAACACACATGAATTATGAGTAAAGAACACCACAACATAAGTAGAGCCTCAGGAAATGAGATAAAACTCTAAGTTTAGCCCTTACTTTTCCAAGACCTGGTAAGAATATAGGGACATGGAAATCACTTCTATTAATAACTTTCTCTTCAAAGAAATTTATTGGCTGTTTCCTCTTCTGAATTTTTGCATTAGAAAGATCATCCTCATAAGCATTTTTTAAGTCAGCCTTTTGAAAACGTGGACGACCTCTGCGAATATCCCAGATGAAGCCTCTCCTGTCTTGTACAAAATTCATACATCTTTGTCCACGCAAGAAATGTCTCAGATGTGTTACCACCACGTTCATGATTTTTATGGTTATATCTGCAAGGGTAGCCTTATTGCTTAATTTTAATTGTTCATTTACCAGGCTTTACTATGTTAACAGTAAAAAAAAAAAAAAGACATTTGTTGCAGTTTAAGACAAATACACAGGTAGTAGATTTGCAAAGGAGATAAATGGCTATATAAGCCCAAGTTGGCATTCATTGTGTTAGAAGAATATTAGATAATCAAAAAATGGCAACATGATAAAAATCACAAAAATGAAAGGAAGTTAAAAAAGGAAATGTTGCTTCCATCAATAAATGTGAAAGTGATCTTGCCCACTGTCAATGAACAATAGAAAGCAGATGTCTTGACCTTGCATAAGTACCAGACCATCTCATATAGATGATAATTTCAGATAACCGAAAAGATTTTAAGAGTTCTGTACTACAGACGATGCTTCTCTACCAGCCAATCCACATTTTGCTTTGAAATTCCTGTCTACAAAAGTCCCAAAACCTTTGAAATATTAATAAATGAGGCGAGGTTTTCCCCCTAATAGCCTAATCACCTGTTACTGTTCTTTCAGAGAAAACTTCTGTATCCAATTGGGTTTTTTTATTCTCATCTCTAATCCATAGAACTTTAGATTTCATACCTTTCATGTTACTGTCACACAAAAATTCCACATCTCACCTGAAGTGAACTGGTTTTTTTCTTTTTCCATATTATCTATCTAGATTTTAAAATAAAATTCTTTTTCCTCTACCATCTAAGTTTCCTTACGGCAGGTCCACTGCAGTTTCTTGCTTCCCAGTTCACATCTAAAATTACTGGTACAGTTATCCTCTGCTGAATGCATCCACCCATGTCTTATCCTACTATTGCTGACACTAATTCCTAAACTTCCAGTTTCTAGTATGAAATAGTGTGAGGAACACTTCAGTGCAGGATATTCTCTGTCTGGGTTTAAATTTTATTTATGTTCATACTGATGCACTTCAGCTGTTATTAAACACCACAATTTTAATATAAATCTTGCAATAGTCCCTGCTTTTCTTAAACGGGTAGATATCATCATCATGCAGACAGTAAGTTTTTAGGGGGATTTTTGGTTGTGGTTGGAGGAAATTTCAATGTATGCCTTTAAAAATTACAGAATCTCAGAATGTTGGTTGGATGGTGATCTTGAAGATCATCTAGCTCCAATCCCCCTGCCATGGGCCCCCTGCCATGAGCAGGGCACACTTTCAACTAGACCAGGTTTCTCAGAGCCTCATCCAAGCTGGCCTTGAACACCTCCAGTGACGAGGCATCCACAGCTTCCCTGGGCAACCTGTTCCAGTGCCTCATCACCCTCACAGTAAATTTTTTCCCAATATTTAATCTAAACTTACTCTCTTTCAATTTGAACCCATTTCCCCTTGTCGTGTCACTACATGCCCTCGTAAATAGTCCCTCACCATCCTTTCTGTAAGCTCCCTTCTGGTACCTGGAAGGATGCTACTAATTAAAAAAAAAAAAAAAAAAAACTTTTTAAACTTTAACTTACTACTTTGAAGGTCTACAGACACGTGGCCTCCAGTTCAGTGACAAGCGCCGAGGAGCCAGACCCACCGGGAGCCGGGGCACGGCCCGAGGGCTTCGGCCGCTAACGCACCGCCCGCCCAACGCCGCTCCGGCACCGCCGCGACCCGGGGGCTGTACCCGGTGATTTGTGCTCGCTGCCCCCGGCCCAGCTGCCCGTAGCGCCGCCGCTGCTCCCCGCCCTTGCTCCGCAGCCGGCGGAGCGGAGCGCAGCGCCCCC
>VWPU01001822.1:0-10146 GCA_013398955.1 Callaeas wilsoni | reverse complement strand
AGCGGGGCCGTGGCCCGGGCTGTGCCCGCCGTGCAGCCGCGGCAGAGCCGGGGCAGGCCCGCGGGCCGCTCCGTGTGACCCGCGCGGGGCCGGGCCCCTGCCCGAGCTGCGGGGCGGGCTCCCGTTCTCCCCCGGTACCCCCGGGTTCCCCCCGGGTTCCTCCCGAGCCGTTCGGGTCGCTCCTTTTCCCGGCGGTGCGGAGCAGGGGCCGGTCCCAAGGCGGGCCCCGTTGCGGGGCCATTGTTCCGCAGCCCGTCCTGCCTCCCGCGCGGGGCGGGAGGGAAGGGACGGGAAGGGACGTGGTGAATTTTCGGTCGTGTCAAAGGGAGTAATTAAAGGTCTCGTGGCTGTTTACAGCAGAGGCCTCGCAGCTCCTCAGTGACCACTTACGGGACTGGCGCTGGCTCCTGCCTGCGCTGGCTGGGCAGGGGGTTCTGCTCGTGTTCGGCTTCGTTCTTCGGTCAGAGCAGTGAGAAACTGCCTGGAGGGACAGAACTGACCGCGAACTCTTCTGAGGAGTTTGGTCGCACAGGCTGGGTTCCTGTCTCCTCACAGGTTCGGTCCGGCTGCTGTTACAAACTCGTCACTGTTCGAAAAAGGGAGTTTTGAGGGTTTAAAGCAAGGCAGGATATTAGTGACGAACAGTGGTATACATGGTGGGGAGTCTTCTTTATTTTCTTTTCAAATTAAAACTACATTCACTGTTCAGGGCTCCAGGATGGATGAAGGAGAGTTTTGAGTAAGAGGAGATAGCAGTAAACAGAATCTTGAAATCCATCTTTTCAGTGTTGAGGCATTTGAAGAGACATTTGTGTCTCTAGTTAAAAGTCAAACTAATTCCAACAAACCCTGCTCGGGGGTCGCACATAGCTGAAGGAGGGGCAGAAAGCTGTTCTGGGGTGTTTCAGCTGGACTCAAAGAGATTTGGGTTCTTTTGGGAAGCCGAGGGACAGCTGAATTCCAGCAGCGTTTGAACCTGGCCTTCAGTGCTGTGTGATGTTTGCAGTTTTGGCTGGAGACACAATAACAGGAAGTCAGAAGAGTTTCACGTGCCCCAGAAATGCGAGGCAGCGGTGACTGGGCTGCGTGGATTGTCTGAAGAATGGCTAAATCGTGTTTTGTCAGGCTGTGTGCAGTTGTGTCCTTAGGAAGCGTCTCTTCTGCAGGGTGACGTCCACGTCGGCGCGTGGAGCGGCCGTGGGGCGCCGTGCTGGCCCCGAGGTGATGCCAGCCCCTGCCCCGCCGTCCTGGCCCGCTGAGGAGTGACCGCGGCACCACGGCGGGGCCGGCCCGGCCCACGCGCTGCAGGGTGCTCATCTACCTCCAGAAGGACATGTCGGGGGACACGTGCCTGGGCAGCGCCCTGTGCCCGGCCGCCGGCCACAAGCCCAAGGCCGGCGGGCTCAAGGGCGGCAGCCTGGGCAACAAGTACGTGCGCCTCAACGTTGGGGGCTCCCTGTACTACACCACGGTGCAGGTGCTCACCAGGCACGACACCATGCTCAAGGCCATGTTCAGCGGCAGGATGGAGGTGCTCACCGACAAGGAAGGTAAGGGAACGGCTTTTATTGTTGACAGTTTTGTAAAACAGCTGGGGTTTGATGATGGTTTTACTCTATTAAGGATGTAGGGAACGATATATGCCAAAAACAACTTGGAACATTAGGTAGCCGAGTCCCGTTGGTGCTAGCAATCTTTTGGCTTTATAAAAATACGTGGTTTTGTTACTCGGATGAACTGCGGAAGGACTGGTCCCCTTTCCTGCCCTCACAGCTGGTGAGCAGGTTGTTGGTGGCATTGTAAAGACTGAACAGACAGTCTGTGGGTTGTCATTTCTGTCACATCGAGCAGTGGCATCGTTCGAAACGCGCACGCAGGGAGGGACGTGCAGTTTCCAGCTTTAAGGCTCAAAATAGCCTGCCTTGCTTTGTTGAAAAGTCTTTTTTTCCCTTCTCCTGAGCAGCATGTTTCAGTTGTGGCTCATGGTGCCATGACGTTGTTTAGGGATCAGTCAGGCAGTGTGTCACCTCCAGCTGGACACAAGATATTTTAAATCCATGATACATTATAAAGGGCAGAACAGGCAGGTTTGTCTAAGAGCCTCATCCTGAGTGGAAAATGAGAGTCATGTTCTGATAGCTCCAACTGGAGAGTCCAGCAGGAGTTTAGCTTACTTTCCTAGGTTGTTTTCTGTACCTAGATTCCAAAATAACACCTTTTTTTCCTGCCTTCCACATTATGGGAAAGGGTTTGGCACTGTACTAAGCCTTGTGCCTGCGTACATCCTACATTGCTATTGTTTGGCAGCAATCAGACATCCTGTTTCCTTAGGGAATGTGACTTCAGGGATTTTGTAAAATTGCAAGAATTTGTCTGTTTGCTACTGTTTCCTCTGCCTCATCCCCCCTATGCTTCCTCCTGATCTGTCTGTCCTGTTCTTTGCTCCTGTTTGGGGACTAGAACAGCTTTTTTTCCATACTGGGCTGGTCTGACTCTTAGCATCTTCAGAACATTTCTATCTCTTTAACTCCAAACAGCAGCAGCAGATGTGCTTGGAGAACTGCCAAATCCTCCTTGTTAGGCCACAGAACTTACCCAAATCTACTTGTTGCAAACATTGGTGAATTCTCTCTTCTAGTCCTTCCTTGGCTCTCAGAAGTTTCTGACTGCCCAGCATCACAGTGTAGCACTGCAGCTGGGTTCCTGCAGCAATCTCAGTGAATTGAGCTGGAAGCTGAGTGTTTTTAGCTTGAGGCTTTGCTTTTGGGGTGCTGGAAAGCAGTGGGAGCATCTGGGCAGTACCATAGGAGCTGCACTGTCAGGTTCTGTTCTGGAACCAGCTTCAGTTTGCTCAAAGTCAGTAGAGACTTCCTCTGGGTGAAATGGGAGAAGTGTTCTGAGCAGTTTCAGGAAACCTCAGCGGTGTTGAACCTCTCCAGAGAGCTTTTTCTGGCCTCTGGTGTTGAGGTGACTGAAATGTGTTGGTTATTTTTCAGGCTGGATCCTTATAGACCGTTGTGGAAAGCACTTCGGAACAATTTTAAACTATCTCAGAGATGACACAATTGCACTTCCGAAACACAGGCAGGAGATCAAAGAGTTAATGGCAGAAGCCAAATACTATCTCATCCAGGGCTTAGTGGACATGTGCCAAGCAGCCCTGCAGGTAAGAACAGAAGCAGCCTGTGAAGTGTTTTGTTTCATGGGTCTTTCGCTTATAAAATTTACTTAAGAGAACTTGAGAGATTATTTCATGGCCTTAGAGGTGGCACCAAGTCTGCGGTGTACAAGGTATTTTTAAAATATTATTTAGTAAATAGATAGTGAGGGATCTGGGGACACGGCCTGTCCTGCCCACGCTTGGCTGTTGCTTTGTGTCCCGAGGGCTGACTCGTGTTGGTGACATCCTGTTCTGCCAAGCGTTCAGTTCACGGTGGCTGATGTTCTGGGCAGTGGTTTGAGTTGATGAAAACTACTGCAAACTCCTTCTATCCTTTTCTTTGAGAAAGGATGGAATAATAAACCCACTTAAACCAAATATGACTAGACCTTGTCCTTGCTATAGCCGAGGACATCCACCTACATCCCAATATTTCAATTACTGCTGCCTTGCAGGGATAAGAAATCTCTGCTGTGATTCTGGGTTGCAGCTCAAGCTAAGCTGTGTGGTTACTGTAGCAATCCAGAGCTTTTCCTGTGCATCACAGCATTTGGGAACATGGCTGGAGGGGCTGAAGGAGGTAGCAGCAGCCATGTCAGCTTTAGCATTTCTCTCTTATTTCCTCTCTTTCTTCTTTCATTAAAACAGGACAAGAAAGACTTGTATGAACCTGTCTGCAGCATCCCGATTATCACCTCTCCGAAAGAAGAGGAGAGACTGATAGAATCATCAATGAAAGTAACTGCTCTTATCAACTGTGGATTTATGCTAAATGTATTGAAACACAGAACTTACCTTTTCTGCTTTTCTCTCACTCCCAACAGCCTGTTGTTAAACTGCTGTATAATAGAAGCAACAATAAATACTCCTACACCAGGTATGTCCCTCTTTTTTCCCTCACTTTAGTGGGAAAGTTTCTCTTTGACTATGGGAGGGGAAGAAGATGATGGATGACCTGCCTTGGCTTCTTTTGGTTTGTTTTGGGTTTTGACAACAGTATCTTGCTTTGAAAAGTAATTGAGGCCTTACATTGCATGTCTGTCAATAAAACTTAGTTTCCTAAATAGTGTATTCACCCCAGCAGTGTGTCTGGTGTGCAGAGCACGTGGCCCTTCCAGCACACACCAACTCTGGACTTCTGCTGTCATCAAGCCAGAGAGCTGCAGGGAGGTGGGGTTTGATCATCTCAAGCGTGGGTAGCTGATGTAGTGGTTTGGGACATTGTGCTGTCCTTATTAATTGTGTAAGCGACCTCAAAAGGATGGTGTGTTTGCTCGCGGGGTCAGAGCGGTGTGTCTGTATCTGAAATGGGCTATTGCCCCTCTTCTTGGCAGCATGTGGCAATGAGTCACCACTAATTTGTATTCTGCAGTTGGATCAGTGCTGAAAGCTGGCGGAACAGGCAGAGATGGCTGCTTGAAAAGCCCTGTTCCTGCTTTTGTTGCTGTGTTTCAGTAACTCGGATGACAACTTGCTGAAGAACATCGAGCTGTTTGACAAGCTGTCCCTGCGGTTCAACGGCAGGGTGCTGTTCATCAAGGACGTGATCGGGGATGAGATCTGCTGCTGGTCCTTCTACGGGCAGGGCCGCAAGCTGGCCGAGGTCTGCTGCACCTCCATCGTCTACGCCACGGAGAAGAAGCAAACCAAGGTAATGGAGCTTCACCTGCCCGTGTTACGGCTTAGAAATGGTCATGATTAGCTTGATGAGTCTACAGACTTTCTCTAACTTCAGGAGTTAACTTCTAATTTGCAGTGGTGCAGCTCAGGTTACCAGGGTCCAGTGTTAAGAATCAGAGAGAGTGTATTACCATCTAGAGCAGTCTAAAAGAACAGGTGAGGGAGGTGACCTGGTGGTGGGAGTAACCCTCTACCGGAAATTCATCTGTTTTGTTCATTTACAATCGTTTTGCTCTCTTTATAATGTGTCGGTTTGTGGCTCAGTACCTTTTCACGTGTTGATGTGCGTTCCAGTCCTTGTCCTGCATGGATGAGGACCAGGATATGTGCTGTCTTTTGTAGGTTGAATTCCCCGAGGCACGAATTTATGAGGAAACACTAAATGTCTTACTGTACGAGACGCCCCGTGTCCCGGATAACTCCCTGCTGGAGGCCACGAGCCGCAGCCGGAGCCAGGCCTCGCACAGCGAGGACGACGAGGGCTTCGAGCTGCGCGACCGCGTGCGCCGCATCCACGTCAAGAGGTACAGCACCTACGACGACCGCCAGCTCGGCCACTAGCGTGCCCCGCGGCACGGCCTGCTCCAGCCTGTGTCCTCGTCCGTGGGCAGGAGGGAGGGATCCCTTGGACTCTGGCCCTGATCTTCCTTGGGCGTCTCGGCTCCCTAGAGAAGCCAACAGGGATTTGTGTGCACAGAGCAGCACTAAAGGCCAAGGGCTTGGAGAACCGAGGTGTGAGTTGTGCACCTTGTGCTTTACCTGCAGACTGGCCCCTCTTCCTGCTGGGGAGGGGGGATTTGGAGTGCTAGTTCTCAGTTTGTGGTTGCTCTTTTCTATCTAACTACTTGCCAGTTTCCCCCTTGCCGTGAGCAGCACTGCTCTTCCTGAGTGAGGTGGCGTGGTGTGAAAAGCTCTTTCCAGACACCTCCCCTTTCAGGGCTTTGTATAATGGAACTTGCAGTTATTAAATCAAGATACTGAAGAGAGAACTTGAATGTGGCTGCTCTTGGCAGACACTACATGGGATAACCCCCAGGAGAAACGTTTAGCTGGCCGGTCAGCTGCACCTGGCCCCAGAACACCTGCAAAGGTTTGTGTTCCAGGGTAGTGTCTTCAAAACACATTGATTCCAAGGCAAGCTCTTCCAAAGTGGTAAGAATCAAGGCATCAAACAAGCTCCCCGTGTGAAAAATGGAGATCTCCGAAAATGTACCTGTGTGGGTAATCACTTGTCCTGGGACGGGGCAGATGGCTGTGGTGAGGGAAGAAACCCGAAGTAAGCAAACTTGAGTAGACTGTGGCAGTGTTGCCCTGGTTGAAGCTTGTCACAGTGAAATCCTGTTTATATAAACAAGGGCGGTCTGGGGAATTGGTTTTACATTAGTTTCCTCCTGTGGCCTAAAAGTGCTATTTAATGTTAAATTTCTCAAGCAGCAGGGGAAAAATTGCAGTGGCTGGGGAAATACAGGCTAAACAGTGTTTTCTAAGGCTAGAACATGTGAATTCGAGTTCTGTGTCCTAAATCCCTTCTAGAGTGTAGAAGTTGAAGAAGGGAAACAGCTGTGAAAATCTTGTTCTAGCATGGAACTGCGGGAGGCTTTGGGCACAGGAGAGAGGTGGCTTATACTGGATTTCAAATCGAAATAATCACTTTTATTACAAGTGCTTGGCTGGGTGCTAATTATACAGGGCACTTCAGGAGGTGGGAGTCAAATCTGCTCTGCACATTTGGAAATTTGTGGACATTTCCTGGAAACAGTTTCAAGTTTAGTATGAAAAGCCATTATTATATTTTTAAACATTTGCTTGTATGTTTGAGCTGTAGGTAGCAAACTCCAGTTTTGCCACTGTCATTCGTGGTTACTCCTGCCGGGTGCCCGCTGGGAGCCAGGGCTGTGCTGGATGTGTTCCACAGCTGCCTTTGTGTCCCCATATCATACTCGGTCACGAAGCTCCAGGTTCCACAGTGGTCAGTCCTGAACTGCTTTGACCAGTACCAAACCTACCTGTAAGACTTAAAGAAAATTACTGCAAATGCCTGACAAGAAAATAATCCCAATTTAATGCAGGGAGGTCATAAGGAGAACTGAGATACAGACGGTTTGGGAATGATAGAAGCAGGGGAGGGAACAAAAAATTACTTGCACTCATTTAGGTTTTTGAAAATTAAATTGTTATGGGTTCGTAAGAAAACACTAAAAGACTTTTAGGATTTTCTTGCCTCTACATGTGGCAGGATTCACTTCATTCTCCTCACATTCAGGAAGCAGCATTGCACAGGGATGCACCTGCCTTCTTGTGAAAGGCCTCTTGAAATCTCCAATAATCCTAATAACCTCTTTTATATTGCTTTCTGTAAGCTTTTGTTTTCCAGCTGGTTATTCTGTTGTGCCAGGGAAAATACAGCTGTTGAGATTAGTTTCAACAAAGACTTTTGTGGTATTTCTCTCTAATTCTGCTAGAGTGTGATGTGGATTTTTAAATTTTTTTTCCCTCCACTGATGCTATTTAATTTGAAGGCACCAGCAGAGGCTGCAGTGATGGGGTCTTTGTGCTGCATTTAATAGCTTCAAGTTATTATCTTGTGCTTTTTCTGTTGTGTAACAAAGGCTGATGCCATTTTAAATCCACATGTGGCCCTTCTGTTTCTTGGCAAATGATTTGTATTATTTTTTTCTTGTTACTATCATAGTGAATGTTAACAGAGTAAGTGATGCTGATAGCCTTGCAAAACTGTGTTAAATGAAATTATAAGCAGAAAAATGTCATCTTTGCATTTATTTTTTCTGGGGAGGACAGGTATGGGAAGGAGTGTGGGAAAGAGAATGTCACATCTGTGTGCTACTCTGGAGGCTTTCTGTACTCACAGGATTCATTACCAAAATGGATCCAACTTGTGAATTATTACTCTGTAAGAGGCAGAGAAAAGCTTGTGTTTTGGTTTAGTTGGTTTTCCTTTCCCTATTTCCCATAGCCAACAAGTAGTATTATTTTCTGATTTGAGTTTAGATTAATTAACCTTGGAAGCAAACGGTTTTGAGAGTCATCTGGGTTGTGAGAATCTTTTCCCAAGTGCAAAGGATCTTCTTGGTATTTGTGGAATGTAGAGTATCAGTAAGAATTGTCAGCAGTTATGAACATGTTTAAAATACATGCAGATATCCTTTTCAAGTCACTGTAGTTTCTCCTGGGTCCTGTTTGTCTGGCACTGCTGCAGCACAGGGTGTCACTGACTCTCCCTTGCCCCAGAGCTGTGTCCTGGGGCTGACCAGTCTCTGTCCTGCCGCGTTCTGATCGAGTACTGGAGCTGTGATGTAACACACGCTTTGTATTCTCGCCTTCATCAGTCTTTACATAATTGAAGGCTATTAATTATTTTGAGAGGTATGTTCTAGATGTTCTAGAACATGAGTTTACAGCCTGGTGTAGTGCAGCAGCAGCAGCAGTGAGCAGGATGATGCAGTTTAAAGGCAGCATTGGTGGGTTTGCAGTGAGCTCTCCAAGGATGCTCTCTGCTCAAATTAAGCACAGATTAAGACAATACAGGTTTCTAATTGTATGCATTTGTCTGCAAGTTGAGGCTTGTACTGGCTTCCACCCAGACCATCACCAGTGGGTGCATTAACGATGTGCCCAGGAATCTGGAGTAGCCTTTGGCAGAAAAAAGAGCCTTTTGCCCCACTTGTAGGGTGTGAATTCTAGCTACATTAGCTGGCATTCTTACATGACTCGCTGTCCTCTGCACTCCTAAATTTAGGCAAACCTTTGTGCATTCAGGCACTGCCTTGGCAGACTGAGGGAATGAACGAGAGCCGTTCCCTGCCATCCGTGCCCAGCCCTGCGCCAGAGGGCCGCGGGATGTGTCCCAAACCGGCTCCCAGTGTGCTGCCAGCAGCCCCGGTCCTTCTGCGGGGAAGGAGGCTCGGGTGTCTGAGCGTGGCTGCTGGGAAGGAGCTTTCCAGGACCAGTGTTAATTAGGCAACAGTGTCAGAGGAGAGAGCTCTGCAGGGCTCAGCTCCAGCTGCAGGTCAGTGCTGAGACAGAAGTCACTGCCTAACCTTCACCTGGGCGTTTTGGTTTTGGAACAGGAGACGTTTATCCCGCTGAAATGTTCCACTCCAGTGACTTTAATCTTTTGCATTTCTTGGTGAAAATGGAAAATGAGCGATGGACAGGGAGGGTGTTGGAGGGGCCATTCTGTCACCGAGAGCTGCGTTTGAATGGGCATTGCTTACTGTGGGCTTGGTTTGATTTCGTTCTTCTCGAGGTTTTCCATTTTCAGACAGAATTCTCTCCAGGCAGTACTGGAGATACACCTGAACTGGATGGGTCTGCGCAGCAGCCCCGCCTCACACAATTAGGTTGTGCTCTGTGACAATCCTTGGCATTCAATCTTCAGAGGCACCTTCCCCCCGTGCTGTTGGAGAGCTCAGGTGTGCCTGAGTCCTGCTGGAGCTCTGTCCCTCCCTCGGGGACAGACGAGGCTGTTTTCTGTGTGCGAGCCACTTCTCCTCCCCCCGTGGAATGGTAGTAAGACCCTCCCCTACCTCACAGGGTGGTTGACCCTTAATGCGTTTATTCAGAGTAAAGGATTCTTTTGGATTTCTATGATATTTTATATCCAGAGGATAGCAAATATGATTGCTAATCTTGTTTAAACTGACATTCTGTGATCAAGTTATTTTCTTAGAGATTCAGTGTTTGTTTTATTTTTATGTCTAACTTTTAAGGGTCAGTTTTACAAATAAAGTACCTAGTTAATGCAGTAATTAATCAATTATCTGTTGATTAAAGCGTTTCACCAGTGGATTAAACGGAAATGGAACACTAATTTTTAATAAAGTGTTATATTTTGTCTTCTGTGATTTTTCTCCAGCATCGTAACTTTTTATTGATGGTGTTGGTCTCCGCACTTCTGTTCCGTGCTGCGGTTGTGATCCCCAGCGAGGATTTGGGATCCCTGAAGCGCAGCAGTGCTGCGTGAGCACAGGGATTTGGGATCGCAGGCACGGTTCGGCCCCGTGCCGCGTGAGCACAGGGATTTGGGATCGCAGGCACGGTTCGGCCCCGTGCCGCGTGAGCACAGGGATTGGGGGTCGCAGGCCCGGTTCGGCCCCGTGCCGCGTGAGCACAGGGATTTGGGATCGCAGGCACGGTTCGGCCCCGTGCCGCGTGAGCACAGGGATTTGGGATCGCAGGCACGGTTCGGCCCCGTGCTGCGCAGTGCCCGGGGCTGTGGCTCCCGGACCGGGACCGGCAGCGGAGCGGGGGATCCTTGTGCCGGCAGACCGCTGGATCCGTGTCCC